>DF240167.1:104367-133744 GCA_000507305.1 Breviolum minutum Mf 1.05b.01
TATATATATATTATTTATCATATTTTGTCCAGGGGCCGAATTAGTTTCAGACAGGTAGCAGTTTGTTGATTAGGAGAGTCTCCATCACCACCATGCTTATCAACGACTTGGGGAGGCAAGGATGGTCATTCAACAGCAGCAACTTTGTACGCTAGAGCCTTCTGCCTTGTATGAAGGTGGAACATGTTGTGAGCGACTTCAGGTACAACATGGCTGTTGATTGTAGTAGTTTTAAGTTTATTGGGAAAGCCATCCTACAGTGCAGGATGATTCAACATCATGAAACATGTCGGTTTGGGTCTTGGCACTCCAAAGATGCCCTGGCAACCAGCTGCGTTTGCAGAAACAAGTGGCGGAAGACTAGATTGGGAAATGATCAGATTTATTTGTGACTTGTATAGCGGCAGCAAATAATGATATATGATATTGTATATATTCTTTTATAAAATGCAATTTCTCAGCTAAACATAACATGAATACATAACATATATGTGTAAGATATCCGCTATGATCTTACGATGACTTGCAGTGGTCTCCTCACCATTTTCTCCACATGCTGAGTTTATTTGTGCCCCTTAGCTTCTCGTGGATTCGTTTGGTGCAGGATTTATGCGACAAAGTGTTGAAAGAGGTGGGCAAGATGGCACAAGTAGCAGGAAAGTGCATGAAAGAGGCTGTGGAATTTTAGAAGAGTTCATGGAATTGAATGACTATTTGCTTGAAATAGCGTGTGCCAGTGCAACATGATGTCTAGGAGTCTAGGAATGCCTTAGTGATGTAGCTATGCTTTTTTAGCCGGTATAGGAGCACAAGATATGATCTGTGGTGTTCGGTTCGGTTCGGTTCCGTTCGGTTCTGTTCTGTTTTGTTCTGTTCTGTTCTGTTCTGTTCTGTTCGTTCTGTTCGTTCATATTCCATGACCTTTCCCCCGTCAGATAGTGGGATTGATGCGCATGATATGCTGCATCATTATGCATGATGTACATCTATTTGCTGCTATTGTATTTCAATATTTAGAATTTAGAGTTTTTGTTTAAACACGTACAGTAATATCATAACTGTGTGTGGACTAGTGACTAAGCTAGGTGGCAACGGGAGGACCAATCACGTACATATTACACAATGCAATGCCTTGAATTCAGATCCACTCCCAAATGCAGTTTGCAGAAAGATTTTACATTGCTTAAGAGGCTCACCTTTCATCATCCAATATGGCATTGGGATCAACTATGACAATGACACAACATAGATCAACGTTTGACCACATCTCCTGAAGATGTATTTCCATTTGCTCAACACCATCTACCTCACTTTACTCTCTATTCAGACTCTCCTTTCTTTTTAACAAAATGAAAAATGAATTTAAATATCAGTATCTAAATGTTTTTGGAAATGAGTTGGGGTATTAAATCACTTTAAATCCCAGTTGGTTTTGTTACATCCGCCTGGTGGCCTCCTTCCAAGGCCCCGGAGCAGCCCAAGGCACTTTACCGCCGAGCCAAAGCGCTGGTGGCATTGAAGGAGCACCAGGCAGCTTTGTCCCACGGGGATGTGTGGAAGACCCTTCCTGTTTGGAAAGCTAGGAAAAACGCCATAGATTCAGATGATCATCGGATGATCATCCTCATCATTCCTCATCTCATCTTCTAGTTTTTCCACCTTCAACTCTGCTTCTTTGATGGCCCCTCAGCCTTACCCCCAAAGCTACCCACCCCTAAGGAAGTTGATATGAAGTCACAACATTTTGATTCATAACAAACCGCGGCCCCATGCTGTTTGTTTCAGGCGGCCCTGGAAGACTTGCAGCGCTTGAGGGAAGTGGATCCTAAGAATGTGGCGGGTCAAAAGCTGCTCCGAGAAGTGAAGGAGGTCTGACTGTGCATTATCGATGTTGATGAATATTGGTCGAGGGCGGAATGAGATTCACAAAGACGACGAGGGATAAGATGAAGTCATGAAAGATTTGACTTGTGAATACTTGTGAAATGTTTTTCAGCTATGAGTCAACTATGGCTTTCTATGGCCTGGCAGCCGATGATCAAGTCATGGCACACTGGCAGACATAGGAGCTGCGGAAGCAAGATCGTGCTTCCTCCAAGACCTTCTCCAAGATGTGCGCAGGCAGTCCCAAGCTGAAGCGCAGCGATGTCAACCATGGTTCGAATTGCCCAAACATCTTGTCACTGTGTTCACCAACAAGTTGACATCGTACTGTTGGATCATGATGGTGCATCAGGGTAGTGGAGAATGAAGTTTCAAGAGCCAAGGAAACAGTCAATGTTAAGTAGTTTGGTGTTCGATTACATTCGTTGGAGCAAAACGCTTGAAAAATGTAGGGTCTCAAGGTTTTCCGTAATTCAAACCTGCAAGATCCTACAAGCATTTTAAGGTATTTTGCTTGGGATGGTATCCCTTTCCATCCAGACATCCTACTTGTCCTAGTGAAGCTACTCGGGGATCGGTAGCGCCTCCAATCCTATGTAGGTGTTGAGAGGGGTTCTGGAGTGTGATGCTCCCTGATCTAACGAATGGCCACGAGAAAGGAGGACCACATGTTTAGCAATAAATTCCCATCAATCTTGACATAATGATCAAGTTCCGGTGATGTACAGTACTTCGGCATCCAAATTTATAAACTTTATAAAGCCTTTTTGGGGAGGTTGGAACACTCTAGGTCAAATATACCCGAGGTATTGCATTCATGTAGCTTCCTATCCACTCCTATCTTCGTATGAGAGACACTCATTTTTTCGTGCCTTTTGGCAGGTTTGGGGGAGCTGCCGGAGTACGAAAATCGCAGTTCTCAGGGTGAGTTGGTGGTTGCCCCAGACTTGGACCAAGAGCATCATGGCCGCGATGTAATATGATCAGCATTCTTGTGGGTCTGTCGTGAAAGCTGGTCACTTGAAGACCTTCGAGTACCTGGGTGGCTACTTTCCTCGCCAATCCAGCCATGTGACATATTATCATGGCAAATCAAAGTTGGGAAAACATCTAAGAAAGATGGAGGTTTTAAAGAATTTTACCACTAGAAGGTGCTTCGGGTGGTACTGTCAACGAACTTACTTTTTCGCTGGAGGACACTTGTGCAAACAATTCGTGCTTCAACCCTTACCAATACTGTACTTCACAAGTACTGTACTGGATTCATGGTACTGGACCGGATACATGCCGGAGCCCCGTGCTAATTTCAATTTGCAGAATGGGGCGACCTAGGTACACCATCACTGTATGACTAGCCATTTTGTAGTGGACCCTCCTTCGACCAGGGCCCCTTTTTCTGACACGATTTTTTGGACGCACAACCATTTCATCAGGAGACTTATGCCCACTGAAACCGTCGGACCAAATGATGGCATTCATGAAAGACATGCATTTTGTCATCCGGGTGTTTGGACTAGTTACCCATGAAGGGTACATAGCATTGTGAGAAAAGTAAAACGTGGATGGCTAAGACAAGGTCACTTCAACATCAATCGACCAACCTTCGCTAGCATTCTTGCTTGCACTTGTTCTTCCGCTTATGCTACACTTTTTCCAGCACTTTTGATGGCAGCTGCACTTGTTCAGCTATTTTGCCGGTGTTTTTGCCTCCACTTTTGATTACACAGTCAACTTTGCGACGTACCTTCAATTTCCACTGAAACAAACATGAGGGCCTCTCTTAGGAGCATGTTTGCTATAGGAATACTGGTAGAGATGTCTTTTTTCTCCGAGTTGTCATTAAGAATTTGAAGTCTCTCATTGAGCACATGACTGATCTTTGAAAAGTCCACGTGTGCACCACGCGTGACATGATCGATCTTCCCGGAAGCCTTTTGGAAGGGACGCATCATTGGTAGCGAGGAGTGGAATTGGTCAAAACCGTTGGAGACAAATGCTGAATTAAGTCATTTTTCACAATCCATAATATTGTAGACAATGTTTGCTGGAAAACACGATAAACCAACACCATCCTGAACCTAGTGACCTCATCCTTGCGTTGCTGATGTTGCCCAACAAGGTATGCCAAGCTGGCACAAGAGACTGGAGTGCCGCTGCATCGCTTGAGACCTGTAAAGTAGTTGCCGCAGAGGATGTGGTAGGTGGATGTAGGTGGGCGATTACCAATCTTTGAAACTAGGTCAACTAGGTCTGATGGTCGGAACATACAACATACGTACATATTGATCAAGGATTTGTAGAAGTATGGGCTATTCAAAAGCGAGGGGGGGATGTGTGCAAGCCCGAGCGGCAGCCCATCTTTTTGTTGGACCTGTCAACTTACTATTGGAAACTGTCCACCTGGCTGCCAGTGTTGGCAAGTGTACAAAGACTCATAGCCCTTCAGCATTGCAGTGCTAGAAAAAGGTATTTGCTTCATGGAATCCAAATTGATTTGAGTCCCAATCAGCAGCATCAAACCATGATGCCATCAGGTGCCATCACGCGAAATGATCCAAATTTGTCCTTCATCTATAGAAATACTGTAATATGGAGTTACCAAGTTACGCTTACGCCTTACTGCCTTCGGATTTGTTGGCTTGGTGAAATATCAGATGTTGACCGCCACGGAATCTCAACCCACCGAGCTTGGTATTTCCATGGAATCATTTGTTGGAGCATTGTTGTGTCTTTGACTATTCCACTCATCCTTACTCAGTTGTCTGTAACATCGCCTCACCATTGAGAAAACACCTATTTCAAACAATGCAAAAGAATGTCTATGTTTGGACCTGGCTATTTGGTTATAGATGTTATAGACTGTGGTTAGAAGAGCAAGGCACAACAGGTGCAAGACCTGGTAGCCTGTTAGACTGCCCACCCTCTCAAGATCATTGGCCTGTTTGGCCAGCATGTCCCCTTGTCTTGTCTCCCGCAGGCAAGTGGTGTCCTGAAGCCTCGTACGAGCCAAGGGACTGTCAATTTTGGAACCGATGCCCAGAAGGACTGGTCATGTTGCTGTGCCTGTAAAGAGATTCGTAGTGTTACATCAAGGCTTTTTGCATGGATTAGATTTGGGTGCGTTAGGCTTGCCGATGGTCCAATGGTTGGCTCTATATGATTTGATGCATTTACATGTCTTTATGTGAAAGTTCCCCGATATAGTTTTAATGTTCCATCTACCAGTCGGGACTGTTTTTGATGAGTGTTTCCGTTTGGAACCTTCATTTCGTTCAGCTTAAGGCAACAGTATGGGCATCGACCAAAGCACCTGTGACATACCCTCCAAATGGCGTTTTCTTTCGGGAGTGTATTCAGATCATTGCAGACTACATATTGAATAAAATTCGAGTAGAAGGCATGTGAGCATACAAGATATCATGAAGCATGCGTCTGGGCTTGTTACTCGGAACGCTTCAAAGCGGAAGGATCTAGCGATGTGAATTGGCACCACAGATGCAGTGGCAGTGGGAAGATCCGGGTGGTGATTTACTACTGTACTTTGAGGATTTACTTGGTATGTGTTGCTGTTGCTGTTGAAATGTAAAACAAATACAGTACATATGGTGGGGACGCCATCTAGGCGCCAGCCATGCTTAGACGCCATGCTTAGGGCAGTGATCACTGGACCCTTATTGTAATCATCATTCTTCGCATCAAGACCTATGGTAGGTACCCTAGGATGCCATATATGTATAAGTGTAAAGGCTTCACTATAGAGAGGCCCAAGCACAAGCCTAATTGTTGCGAACAAACATGTCCGGGCAAGATATCGCAGGATTCCATCCAGCAGCACAGCCTGGATTGTGATTATGATGTCAGGTACAGACGCCAAGAATTTGGCTTGGAACACGTTGAGAAATTGAGAACTTTTAAACATGTAATAGCCTGAGTCAACGCGGGCAGTTGGTCTTGGCTCAGGTATCGCTTAGGTATTTCCATGGCCATCACCGTTCCACTTGTCTTTGAATTGTCCTTGCGCTATGTCTTCCGACGACCGGTCCATGAACAGACACCCTACTTCTCCTTGAGAGGCGCGGCTACGCTCCATGTAGTTTTACACCAAGGCATGGAGATACATCCACCATCATGCCATCTATCCGGTGCCTTCAGGCATGACAGCACCATGTTTGATCCTTCTTACCACTACGGTGGTGATGGCATGGATCTTGATGCCTTGGGTGGCATTGGTGAAGAGTATTTTGTTGGTCTATACCATTGCTAGCGTTTCTTGGTCTGAAAAACTCGCCAGTGAAGAAGGACAGGATTGGCTTCCCAAAACAAAATTGACAGCGATCTGGAGCCCCACATAACACCCATCTACAACATCCTGCAACCACTAACATCACAGGGTAGAGAAGAAGAGCAGAGTTTCTTGTGGTTCTACCAGTAGCCTCAGCTCGATGCTTGAGTTTTGTGGATCAGTCATTTGAAAGCAAGCCATAGGTCAGCGTCAACGGTCATCTCATATGATCTCGTTAGGATCTCGTTGAAAATGGTGGTTTCACGAGGGCTGTAGAAACAAAAAACTGACAACACCACTGAAATGACCTGTCAATTCAAGCGTAGATTTGTTTATAATGTTTTTCCCTCATCCTCACAACATGACTGTCATTCCCGAAACGTTTCAAATGTTCACTATCAGGCAGATAGAAAACCTTCCACGTTGACCTTTTTCTGAGTTCAATATATGGAGGTTCTGGTCAGCAGGTACTTGTACGGCATGCCCGCAAGTGCAAACGTTTCAACACTAGCTAGATCCATAGCCCGAACTGATGCGCACCCTCTAGGGACTAGTGCTAGCCACAAGCCAAGGTCGCCATACCACACCGTTTCTTGGTGAAAATGCTCTTGAAATTTGCTGGGTCCTACCTGTAGCAACGTCTATAGGAAGGACATTCACGATTGAATATGGTTTGACGATCAAGTGTGTACAGATAGATTACGTATGTGGATTTTTGTTGGCGAAGTTTTTTTCCAAGTCTCATTCATTCTGTCTCGGCGATGATTTTTTGGGGGTGAGTCGCTTCTGATTTTGTCTACTGTCAAGTCGTCAAGGTGTGCGTGTGTTGCGATTCGCCCTGGTGGGTGTGGGAGCAGTCGTCCTCATGTTGGCACTTGGCCTGCATTTTGGGACCCTGCACACAGGACACGGCCTAAAGCGTGTGTTTGGCTGGATGACTTTGCAAAACGCCAAGGATCTTGCCGCGATGCACTAACCTTGATTGTAGGTAATGAGGAAAAACATCACGAACTCTTTTCAACATCCTGAAGTGGGATGCTGTGTCCCTGCAAAGTGGGATAAACGCGCATGTCAACTGGCAAGGTTAGTTTGAGAATTCAGAGTCGAGAGTTTGAACTCTAAACCAGGTCCCCGGCAGTGTTTTTAGATGAAGTGTCTTGCTTTGACCACCACCTTTGGCACATTTGGTCACGTGATTCCCACCCACCCCAGGTTTCACTCTCAGAACTTGAAACACCAAGCAAAGAATCGCTACCTCCGTTGGGGAAGATGAATTTCACATCCCCACATTTGGTGCTGTGCTCACCTTTGGGTGAAGAATATTCGCCTGTGCTTTTGTTTGATATTACATTTCCTACTTGACAACACCTGCGAGCTGGAAAAAGTCACCAAGGTCCAAGGCGTCCTTGCGGCAGTGTGGCAAGTCTATGCACCTTGAATGATTTCATGTGCTCCACGGTCCATGTCGAATGAAATCCATTGAAATCCACTTAAAGTTTAGAGTACAGTACATGTAGTGAGTGTCGTTGGTCTATAAATTTGAAGCGACTGCACTGTCCAACCACCTCTCCTGTGTTTCTCCAGATTCCTGTATGCCTCTTTGCTGGTTTCCTCTTTGCTGCGGCCAATGCTGCATACCAACGCCGTGGTTTCGGAGCAATTTGCCATCCGATTGCAAGACAGAGTGGGGTCTGGCCAATGTTTTTGGTTTGGTGCAGTTTATGGGGGATTGATTCTTTGGAGAAGCGTAAGTTATCCTTGTGAAATCAGAAGCCGGCTAGAGAATAAACATTACGGCTTATATCTGATTTCATCTAATTTCCCAACCGTTCCTTTGTACCATTGGAGACTGTAAGAAGATGAGTTGCTGTATGCCTCCCAAACCATTATATTTCTTGCTGGCCCAGGAGTGTTCGAGTGAGATTGCCTGAGGGCTCATGACATGAGTTGGATGATCCACCCACTTTGTTAGTGGATGTTAGTGGAGTCGAACATAAAGGTAAGAAGTGGTTCCGTCATGAAAACCCTATCAATCTTCGAGTCTCCGGAATCGGGAAAGGTGCACCACACTGGAGTCAGGTTGTTTGAGCTTGTCATTTGCCTTGGGCGACTGTTTCCTCTTTGTCAGCGGTGCACCTCGGCACGAAAAGTACGAGGTCAGTCGACCTCCGAACAAAACGACTGGAAGTAAGGTCTTTCTTCGTTGCGTAGTGGTTGGAATGCGGGACATTCACTTGAACTTGAAATTTGTATGTAAGCACGGCAGAGTTTTATTCAAGTACATGTCATGTGGCTTCGCCCCTTGCCGTGCTGACTCCTTACTGCACATGCACCAAACGAGGTGAGTTTTACGACGGAAGAAAAGCAGGATGTGACGATTGTAGCTGGTGTGCATCCAGCTTGAGCCGTTTCGGGCATTGAGGGAGCACACTTGTGCGGCAAACATAAATAAGGACCCGAAGGGTGACCAGTCTCTTGACATGATTTTGTATGGGCTGTAGACATTCTAGTCGGACACATGGTTGTTTCAGCACTCATTTGACAGTCTAAGTTGATAGTTCCACTATGTACACTTCTGGATATGGAGCCATCGTTGGCCGCGGCTAGGGAACTTGTGCAAGAGATGCAAGGGGGAAGAAAGAAAACTCAGAATTCTTTCCCATTGACTAGTTGGAATTATGTACCAGCTAGAAGCCCTTGAAACACATAGCACTACCTGTGGAAACTCTGCATTAATATAGACAGTGACCTATATATATATATATATATATATACACTGTATATACATATGTATTGAGGGTCCAGGAAATCCCATGCATTGCGAAGACTATCATAATGACAAAGGGGATTCCACTTGCCATGCTTCTATGTTTGAGAGTCTCACGGGTTGATTGAGGCACAAGCCGTTTTAGCACTCGGTCATTTGTGGCTCTTTTTGCTGGCCTTGATCTTCTTATTCTACGCGGATACTGGGCGAACTGTGGAATCGGCCTCATGGATATTGAGGTTTGTTCTGTGTTGCCCCTTGCAAGTTCACACGCAATGTTGCCCCTATGCTTTGGTCAAATGGAAAAGGCCTCAGCGGATGTTCATGGTGACTACGGATTGAGCGAGAATTCCGGACCCCTTTTGTCTTAGTCTTTTCCAGGATACTGAGTAGCTACTGGTAGGTAGGGGGGTACTGCCATGATGACTGCTTAACAAAGAAAGAATAAGAAAGAGCAAGCCGTTTGCAGAATGATCCTCCAAGTTTGCTCTTGACCACTTTGAGCTGAGAAAAAGATACCTGCACGTAGCAAGCTGAAGTTTTCAAAAGAAGCAGACCCAAGGACTCTGATTTTGCCCCAGCATGTGCTTGCTCCGTGTGCAAACATATGCAACCTCTTGCGGGTTTGTTTTTGGGGAGCTGAGTGGGTGGGGGACATCACACGCACGCACACTTTTTGCATCTTTTTGCTGCGAGCCTATTATCAACAGAGCAAAAGAAAGCATGAAGCAAGGTCGTGCAAGGCCCAGCTTGCCAAACAGAAGAGTGTCAGTAAGGTTGTTCCTCGTATGATATTTGCAACTCCCCTCTGCCCCCTATTTGCATGGCTTCCTCTTCCACACCCTGCAAACACCTGAGGAGGTGGCTCGGCAACAACATCTCCATGCTCAACAGGCGCAGTCGGTGCGAAAAAAAGTGCAGTGGAGCATGGCTGGTTGACATAGGGTTGAAAATGAAGGCCTGAGGCCCTGCAAGAGGTTTGCTGGATTTGGAAACGAGTTTTGATCCAAGGCTTGCTCTCTTTGGAGCGTCAAATGCCTGGACTGCACAAAAGTTGCAGATGTAAGCATATATTTACATAGGGGTGTGTTTCATTGTTTGGGCGAACCGGGACTTTTGTGTTTGCCAGGATGTCCATAAATGATTGTACTTGTTTGCGTGGTTTGGGTACTGTTTGTAGACAGCCAAGAAGCGGCTTGTCTAACCCAAGAGTATCCAAGAGTGGTCTAGGTACTCCTACCGTGCTAATGTACACTGTGTACTGCATGATCTAATGAATTTGTTTTTTGATTTATGATACTTGACACTTGACTGCTTACAGGTAGGCAGTGTGGCGAGGGAACCTTGCCGTATAGTAGAAACTGCATCGTATGGACATGACATAGTGGTATATGGTGCATTGGACACTCCAGTAGGTGGACGTATAGTATGAGTAGCTAAAATAGAAACGGATTTGACGACAGTAATGAATGGATGAATACAATGAAGCAATCTTGGTAAGTTCGGTTGATTCTTTGTTTGTCCATTTCACTAATTCACTAGCCGTTTCGTTGGCCACGCTCCTGGTCGAGGCATTGCTGCACGAGGTGGAAATGGAAGAGCGTCTCTTGGCATAGCGCTGCTGCCCCACTACCCGAGTGTATTGCGGTGGGTCTAAATTCTGAATAGATTAGATGGGATCCCCTGCTGATTCAGGATTGTTCCGGTTGGCAAAGGTTTGAAGGGGACTGGAAACATGCATCATGGATATGGTGAGAAAAGGCTTGCTTGTTGCTCCATCCTTAACACTGAAACAAGCAACAGAAATAAGTTTGATTCTCCACCTGGACAGCCCCTCGTGAATCCACTTTTCTCTTTCATTCTGACCGGCATGACTCAAAAACTGCAGGCCCATCTTATGTTGAGCCTGGAAGCCCTTCAAATCGCATCCCTGGCATTTCATTTCAGCTAGAGGCGGGCCAGTTGCAAGACATGGGAGTGAAAGGGCTTACCTGAGTCAGGTATAGTGAAGTGTTGCTGAAAACGATGCAGATCTCTAGGATGCTCTCATTGCAATCATGTCCAGCTAGTGTTCCAGGGACCCCTCACCACCCAGATTGACCAGCACTGGAAGGGGGAAGGATAGCGAAATTAAATTGATGTCCAGGAGGTTTGAATGTGACACCAGGGTTTTCAGTTTCAATCGAAGTGTTCATCCGCTCTGTTGATGGTGTCCACTTTTGTCACCCGTGGGACACCAAATTTTCTGTTTGACATGAAAAGCATGCAGCTTACATCCGCATTCTTGTTAGGAACCAGCTCTTGTCCCTACTACTATTGGGATGCTATTGGGGATGGATCTTTTGTTGAGATTTTCAGTGATTATTTCAGTATATTTCAATACTGTACTATTTCATTGATGGTGTGTGAATACGGTAGACGCCCATGCCCATGTTGTTCGATTTTCATGGCCTTTTGGGATGAGTGCCGCGTTAAGATCTAGCAGCTCGTCAGGATGTCGGCCTCAATGTGCGGGGCACCAACAAGTCTGCAGAGAGCCCAAGCGGGCCGGAGGGACCTGAAGCTATGTATCTCTTGAAGATGGATGAAGTTGTATTCCCTGAATCAATGGCTCAACTGATGTACGTTTTGGCGGGCAAGCATAACTATGCAGCAACGTCACAAAGCTGTACAGTAGGGAAGCAGTTGAAACCTGGAGATGTGATTTCAATATGCTGATTGGGTCTTTTTGGACAAAGCTTGTGCCTGGAGCTTTTGTCACTGCTTTGGGATCCCAAAGTCTGTAATTGGAGTGACTTGAAGCGTCCTCAAACCAACTTGCCCCAAAAAACGATTTGTCAGTGAATGACGGAATCAGGGAATCTGCGAGCAATCTACATGACTGATCATTCTTTTCGAGTGTTAAAATTTGAAATGTGATAATATAATGTGATCATGTGGCACTTGTCCCCACGGTCAGCCATGTTTGATGGCTGCCAGTAGGATTCTGACATGGTTGGTGCAGCTTAGCAAGCTCAGCCAACCCTTTTTAGATAGGGGGAGAGAGAGAGAGAGAGAGAGTGTGCTAGCTCGAGCTGCCAGGAATTGAAGATCCCAAGTTCTTCATGGCTTTCAATGACCACGTTTCCTTCAGCTAGATTTTCTTGTGAACGAGCATTCAAAGCCACTATATACATTCCCAAATGCTATGCGTTGACAATAGTTTGATTGATTCTCGGGAAGCACTATCTTATCCGAGAATCTTCCTTGTACTGCAGGTGTTATCGAACATCTCGCTTGAGATTTTGGCAGCATCTTGGCATTGTACCAAGTCTTACTTGTGCCCGTGGGTGAACGCCGTGCCATTCCCCCTTTCTTTTTCTAACGAAGATCTAAGGAACAATCAAGCCATGAACAACCAGGAGAAAACTACTTTATGGATTTATGTTTGTATAGTAAAGATAATAAAAACATCATAGGTTCTTCATTCCTCTGTACCCTCAGCTGTTGTTGAACCAGCTGTTAATCATGGGTCTTTACTTTGTTTCAGTTTGGATAGTGATCATGGCAAATGAGGAGAATTTCTTTGCCAGCCTCGCAAGGAAGATTGCATAAGATTGTGTTTGGATCATGGAAATCATGGAACCTGTTCAGCAGCCACTTCTCATTTAACTTCCTTTTCAGGATAGCAGTTGTGCCCTGATGGGCCCTTCTGGCAGCGGCAAGAGTAGCTTGCTGAATGTGCTCACCGGTCGTGCGTTGCAATACGGAGCACCGGTGGATGTGGAGATGGGTTGAACGAATGATGGTGGGGAATGGATTGTGTCATGACCCTCCGACTGCAGGCAAGTAGTTGGCGGAATCCTCTGAAAGATCTGCAAAATGTACACTATAAAATCAGATTTCAGATGGGTGAAATGTCATCATTGCCGAATTCACAAGACATTTTTGATATCAGAGCCCAAGTCTCAAGCAACCTCAAACTCACACGCATTTTCTGAGCACTGCCGGTTTCAAGGGAACCTTGCCCCTCAGAATCGGTTCCACCCACTTAGCTATTGTTCCTTAGCCTAAAGAATTGCCTTGGAACCCTGGCTCCGAAAAGAGTAGAGAAAGGGTAATTTACAAAATGAAAGGAATCATAATCAACCACATTCAACCACGTTAGACTTTCAGAGAGCAACTTCCAGATTCCAGTGAGTGTTTAAGGGCAGTTCTTGGTATCAGGAGAAGTGTCGGGGCAGATGTCTGCCAACAACGAACCCATTCCTGAGGGCTTGGCCTCTTGGATCAAAGCATGGGGATCTCGGTCGTAAGTTCAATTTGGTAAGCGAGAAGCCATACCATGATTCCATGCAGCGAGTTAAGTCAAAGATGACCTGCATTCTAACTATCCTATGGAGTTGGAGGTGAAGATTTGTGCGAACTTCCCGCCAGATTAGGGTACATGAATGTATGGCCTTCAGACTGGTGAATCATAAGTAGATCTTGTGATGCGGCGTTTTGTCGCATGGGCTGAATTTCACTGAAGGCATCATCAGGCTACAAAAAGGTATAAAAGGTCCGATTTTCGCAGGGCTGCGAGAAAAAAGCTACATAGAGGCAGTTAATCTGAGGTGACTAGTGACTAGAGCAGATATTCACAGTGCCAAGAATCCAAGTGTGTCAAAGTTGCATCACGCTGTTGCAGTGTTTCCAGCCAACTCGCCCATCAGTTTCCAAGTAAGGAATCAAACTTGAAGACGAAGAACGCTTCCGGTTTTGCGGCTTGGCCAGTTGGCTCGGTCAACGATGAGTTTATGAAAGAAAAGATGGCAAACAACGTGGAAAACAAAAAGCGCTGAGGTTCCACAGGATGACGTGATGCACACGGAAGCTTGGAGATCTTAGAGGCAGCGGCGTGATGTTGGATGAAAAATGCACCTGGTAGGCTCCAACGTCACAGTTGAGCCCTTGTCATGCTTCTTTGATCTCCAGCTTCTTGCAAAGTGTCTTTTGATCAAAAAAAATAGAAGGTCACTTCATTCTTGCTCTAAGAAGGTCATTCATTTGCAGCGGGTTTGCAGCAAAGGTCACTTTGAATCACGTCGAAGATTGTGTGACCACCGTTTTTCCCCATGCGTTGAATTCATTCTTGCCAGTTGGGAGACAAACCATTATCAACCTCCGTCTACCTCTTGCCTTGGAGTCGTCCTTTTGAGCCATGCAGTTGGCTGGTCGTACGCGCCAAGGAACTCACAGTTTACGAGAACGTCTACTTCTCTGCTCGTTTGCGTTTGCCACCAGATACAGATCTAAAGGACACGGCAGCCCGTGTAGAGACAGCCCTGAAAGATGTGGGCATTTCGCATGTGAAGGACACCTTAGTTGGAGCTTGAGATGCAAGAATGAGGGAAAATTCCAGGAACAAGTTCGGGGAGAGTTCTTTCACTTACTAGATCCTGGGTCACTTTTTCCATGTCAAGACTCCAAACACTTGCAGGTTAAAACTTAAAAATGGATAGAAGGGCACCTTCTGGATTGTACTTTTCAGCTTCTTTCGACTCAAATTTGAAGGACATTGCTAGGTCCAAGCAAGAAGGCAGAGCAACATAGAGCAACAACTCTTTCTTGAATGCCTGTTGGCTGTTGGCACATGGCCATTCTTTGTTGCTGCGGTTTTGTTGGTAGAAAGTTCGGATTTCAAGAGGTGACCTCTTTGGAAGCCGAAGATTGAGGTCTGAAGCCATCCTACCGTCTACTGTGTTCTAGATTTTTGAGGTCACCCCAGTGAGGCCAATCCTTCTTTGAATATCCGGATCCACAAGAGCCCAGTTTCAGAGGGACCGCAGTGGAATCGCTCTAGTTATACGGATAGTTATCCGAAGCTGGGGCGTTCCAGCGACGTTCCGCTTTGAATACAGACATTTTCTTGGCACTCAAAGGATTCTAAAGGTCAGACCGGGAGGCATATACTGCCTCTCCGTTTTGCAGTTACTCCGTTTACCGAGGAAATGCTGAAATTAGAGGCATCAGCGGCGGGCAGCGGAAACGATGCTCTATTGCTATGGAACTGGTCCGGCTACCCAGGGACCGGCGCTTCAATGGCAGATCACTCCCAACACGTCACCCCCGAAGATTCCTCCAGATCGCAGCTCACGCAACCAAGAGTTCAAGCCACTGGTATTGACAAAGGACTCAAGACCTACCGTTGGCGGTAGTTGACATTGTAGCACATTAGAGCAGCGTAAACAGCAACCACAGTGAGCCTTTGTTGCTCACACTTTTCAGCAAACTAGCCTCCACAAACATGTCTACTCGAAAAGCCGCTACCAAAGCAGCGGCGTTGATCTTGGGTGAAAGGTAGGAGAGCCTTCGGTATTATTCTTGGATGAGCCCACCAGCGGTTTGGAGCCTCACTTGCAGCTTGTGGGAAAATGTCGTTGCCAGTCCTTTTTGAAAGGCAGGTTTTGCTGACAGGCAACGAACTGCGCAGGAAAGGATACAGGTAGAGACCTGATTTCTGGAAGAACGACATCAATCATGCGTAAAAAGTCCAGTTGCTATTATCAACAGTCATGAATAAGTGTCGCATCGTTGTAGCTTCAGTATTACAAATTACAATAGAAAATGATAGATGATAAATGAATATTTAATGATAGTTTTCATTACATATTATATAATATATATATATATATAGTATATTATATATATATACATTGTGGTAGAACAAGGGCATGTATCTCCATGGGCTGCAGGCATGCACCCCGTCCACACAGAAAGCAAGCTCTGCACTCCATAGTTGCTGCGGGAGTCATTTTCAGCTGGGTGTTTACGTGCCATTGCAGCTCCTGATACGTGTTCCTTTCAATTTCTGTTCATCCACAACTAACTACCCTTACAAATGAGCAGGTGAAAGACTAAACTAGATTGATTGACATGGTTTCTTAAGCTCGCAATGGCTGTGGGTTCACAAAGCCCACTGCAGGATGCAGCTGCCGCACATTCTATGGTCAAACTGCTGTGCGACAAGTCAAGCTTGCGATGCACCACAGTGACTTGGGAGAGTAATGTCAGAGGACATGTTTGTCACGATCCCACCTCCTGTTGCTTAAAAATAGGAGGGCCCAGGATGGTCATACTGGAATGTTCAAGCCCATGAGTGGGTTTTATTCCTTATAGTCTTTAGTCGGTGACCACCCTTACTGAAAACATGTTGCCAAAAAAAAAGTTTAAAGTTTCTTTATGGAGGTGGTTGGTCAGGTGAGAAATCCGGTGTATCCTTGTGCTTTGGGTGTATCCTTGTGCTTTGCGAGGGCGTGGTAAAATGCACAACAAAGCGCTGGAATCTCAAAGTTAGCAGTGCAATAATAGGTCCTTGAAATCGAGCTTCACTCCAAGCAAAGGAGAAGTTGAATGCTGTAAATTGTATGTGACCCTTTGCTTGCAGAGGTACCCTTTACACTTACTCGATCTTACTCGCTTTTTTGGAAGTTGAAGCAACTTGAACCATTTTTGGCAAAGTGACATTAATGTGGTACCGTAGCTTCTTATCTTGACATTTTGATCCAGTCATGGAACAGACTTCGATTCTTCGATGCTTCGCTTCGCTCCAGATTGCTGTGATTCATCAGCCTCGCTGGCAAACCCTGGCAACTCGGCGCTGAGGCTGTCAAAGTTATATACCCAGATGAGTCAAAAAAGAAACCCTGCGTGAGTACTTTGATGTACTTTCGTACTTGTGTATTTCCAAACATCAGAATCTGCAGCACCGCCACATTGGGAATGACATCCCCAACGACATCAAACGACATCAATAAACTTGTGACTTGACAATTGGAAAGACATGGTCGTATGAACACCATCCAGCATCCACCTTGAGAGATGGGAAGACTTTGGCAGCGCTTCCAGGAATGCTTTGACCAGGTGGTGCTGTTGGCCACCGGCGGTTTCTTGGTCTACTCAGGGGCCATTGCCGACAGCGTGACCTATTTCACAGAGGCTGGTGGGGGTGGGCAAGGACCATTTCGGGAGCTGTGGCCAGCGGAGCTTGTGTTTGATGACAACACAGCAATTCTGAAAGACTCTACCAAGTGAGGTAGGGATGGGTAAGATCTACCATCAGAACTTAGTCTTTATTTCCTATATACTGTGGATATTATTAATTATATGTGATTATATGTTTTATTTTATCATTATATATTTCGTAATACCTTTGTTTATATATATATATATATATATACACAGCCTATCAATATATGTATACGTATTTGATATGCCATATACATACTTCTTACCCTTTTGTGATGGCAAAGCTACCGCAAGCTATCTGCATTGTTTTAGTGAGGTGTAAGAGATTTGTCAATTTTAGAGGAGATGTTTGTGATGAGCCTTCTGCCAGGCCACTTTTCTTTTCACTTACATGTGATGTACCAGTCATTTTTGTGCCTGGAAGTTAGCACGCAAATAACTGCAAGGATCTGCAAGGTTGAGGCATAGATAGGGAAGCCATGGGCATAGCCAGATAGCCAAATACTTGATGTGAAATAAGAGATGTAAGTGCGGGGATTTTTCCCTAGTGTGAAACCAAGAAGAGATGGATGAAAATTCATGCTTAGGGACGTAGGTGATTCTAAGCAATTTTGGTTGGCTGAACTCAGCCTCGAATGTCAAAGCAGTTTCCATTCCTGATGTACAAGTGGCATCAATTGGCCAATGCTTGCAGGATGTTGGAGTTGCCTCACTTTCAATATCCTCTATATCATCCTGTGATTTATTAAGGTTCCTATCCAACCTTCATTTGAATGCTTAACTTTGAAAATGCTGGGCTTGTACCAGGTATGACCCATACCGACACATGATACATCCCATACCGATCATACCAGGTATGTGTATGAGTGTATGGTATGCACGGTTTTAGCCGGCTCCTGGACGCAGGCGCTCAAGGCAAAAATACCTGCCATGGCGAACCCTGCCGACTCTGGGCACCTGATTTTTGTGGATCGGTCAGCGGTCAGGTCTTCCATGTTTGCATTTCACCCACCAAACTTCTCCAGACCTGGCTCCACATCATCAACTTGTCAATCATCCATGCCCATCTCACACATCCATTTTCCCATACTTCCATCACGTCCCATCTCCAGATCAGTTACATTATTATTTTGCAGAAACTCCTGCAATGAACCCATGAACTCATCCCCTGACATCTCACCGTATTCCATCCTTACATAGATGTTCCAATTCAATCTCAAAGAAATATCATGTCAAAATGCATCGCCGCTCCATCTTACACTTCCCAATCACAGGATTGTTTCCTGGACTTTATTGACACGACCAGTTCGGATGCTTCGTCATTGAGCCCTCAAGAGTTGGCGGCCAAATGGCAAATCTTCCGTCCGCGTGGTGCCGCCCCGGCCGACGAGGAAGGTGGCACCGCAGTTGAGTCCTTTCGTTCGGTCGCGGAAACTTGACTGATTTGTGGAATTCCCCGTTCCACCAAAAAGAACTGAACGGAAATCCCAAATGCAGAGCAACCAATGTCAATCCTTACAAATGATATGAAGACCGCTCTGGAGGGCTGTGGGGAAGTTTGTGGAAACGGGGGAGGGATATGTACATGTTTTTTGACTGCTGGAACTTTAAAAGGTTTGAAGCGTGAGGCATGTTTGTGTTGCAGTGCTTCTATTCCGTTTCGCCAATGCCTTTTGATTTGGACAACCAGGGCTGGAAGTACAACATAGTACAACCCTGTCTTTAGAGTTGTTCGGCACTGATGGACTTGTACTTGCAGGCCATGCCGCAAGATAGCATCCAAACTTGAACGAATAAAAGGATCAAGCAGCGTGACATGTAAGTTTGCTTTCTGCGGTTTGCCTGCCTTTGGTCTCTTCGTGAAGTGTGAACAAACTTGTGAGCACTATGGTGGCCTTAGTCAGCGTAAAGGCAAGTGATGGCTGGTAAGAGTGTCTCCCGGACATCCAAGAATTTTACTTCACCGACTTTCCTAGATTTTTTCACCCCTTTCTCAAGGACACATTTGTCAGTAAGTACCTGGCACACTTCCAGTTGAGAAAGTCCATCTGTGGGACCCTTCAATATCTTCAATGGTGCACCCAAAGCTTCAGGACGGACAGCTGCTTCCACCACTGTCATCCTACGAGAAGTTCCGCCCCGGGGTTTCGGAGACCTTCTGGACTTTGTACCTGTCGCTGGGCTTGGTACAGATCGGAAACATGGTGACATCAACTGAAGGGTATCAGGGTTGGCGTGCTAGCAACAGTATTCTCTCAAAATAATGCAGGTCCGGACTACCCACCTGGTGCTATAATACCGCTACACCCAATGTCACAGGAGATTCCATCCATATTGGCATCGGGTCTTTCAGATGGTCCAAACCTCCTGTCCAGCGAATGCACGCTTCTTGGGTCTTTTTGCACAATGAGAGATGTTTTGTATGTTTTGAAGCGAAGTGGATAACGATCTGAGGCGGTGTTGCTTACAAGTTTGCCGCCTTTGGAAGCATCGGATCACCAATTTGGCTCTTGTGACTGCCTTCCTTTGCCTTGTGCGCGTGATGCTGGGCCACTGGGATGCTGTTTTGTGCGCAGTGGTAGTAGTGGTGGGCCAAACAAATATTGTGGTAGAAGTTGAAGTAGGGGATGTTGGATTGCCCGTAAACCATTAAATCAACATGGAGTTCTCCAATTTTCAAGTTGAAAAATCTAAGATGATTCGAAACCTATTTCCGAGGCCCTCACGGCTAGACCATGGTTGATCCTACATCTATCCAATCTTGCATGAGCACATGTATGTTGGATATTGATATTTCACCCTAAACGTTTGTATTGAAATGATCCAAGTCAAGGTGCGAAGAACCTCTTCAGACTGCTAGGGTCAACAACGCACCCAAAAAGATTTCAGTGACACTGTCCCGTGTGTTCCAGAATGCGCATATAGCTTGATGCAGAGCTGTAGATGCAAACTTTTTGCCAGTGCAGCTTTTGTAGATGGAGATTTTAATGGTTATTCTGATTTGAGAGCATTCTTGGTTCCGATCTTTTCCAAGTTGTGAAGCCCACATTTGCCTCAAACAAGCAATTTATATGGCCTCACTGCCTTCAGGTGACGAGGGTAATTTCGAAGAGATCTTGACGAAGTTGGGCATTGCTCAGTCAATGCTCATGTTGCCAGTGTGCATTCACAGTACCGTGGCACACGAGATCTAAGTCGTGCGGTAGGGGAGAGAGATGGAAGCCGAGAAACTAAAGTCGATTAAATGTAGCATAGGCAAGCATATCATACAGGATATCTATATATATACAAAGGGTTGCACAAGTTCAACCTGAACGTGGATGACGCTGAAATGAATCAACTCCATGTCGGTAGCCTATTATTTGATAGATTGAAGTCAGAGGACAAGGAGCAACTGGAAGTTTCAGAGCCCTAGAGGAACTCAAGATCACCTAGATTTACCGGATGAGATCACCGGTCATCCGGTCATCTCATCACTAGGTATGTATGTCTTCAGCTGCGACCGACTCGAGAGGCAGCGTGAGGCAATGCTGTGTGTGCAGTGGGTGGCTGCGACCTCTCGAAAGAATTGATATTCACATAGCAGGTTTCCAAGCCAATCATATAATTTATCAAGATGGATGATCCTTGATCTTCGGGAAAGGTACTCTAGGCAAAAAAGCATCGGCTGATTGAAACACATATAATCTTTTCCCAATGTGTTCTCACAGAAGGCAAAGCATCCGCTGCGCCACCTGTCATGCACAACGGGTTCCGTTAGGGGCAAAGTTGTTAGCTTGTATTGTGTATCTAGTTGGATAGGCTTTGTGCACCTTGGACCCAGGCGGGGGCTGGTGCAGACAAGCTGCTGATGATTTTCGGGGCATTCAGCAAACTTAGATCAGAGTCCAGTTCGGGCATTAAATCAAAGTCATACATATAGTTATGATGCTTCATGAAGAACGTTCCATTGACTCTTGTTCAAGCATTTTCACATAGCTTGGCTGGTGGTCCACGCCTCTAACACCTGCAGTAATCCACTGATGCATACCGTTCCTGGCGGCGTGTGCGGCAGGATACTGCTGGGATCCCCATCTTATCCCAGGTCCTCGCAAAGGAGCTGAGGGATCAATGGAGATCGACGGGCGAGGAAGATGCCAAATTGGTCGGATCTCAAGGGGAAACCATGTAATTCTTGGTACCCGAAGTGTAGGAGACTGCAACACTTTCAACAAAGGACATATCATTCATTACAATGGCTAGAAGTTGGGTCGCGATGGAGGCTTTGAATCATGGTCACGCTTTGACATGGGTCATTTGCTAGAGTATGTTTGCAGGAGCACGTATCATTGACTCATCGGGAAACTGGGGCTGAAATCCAACAGGTAGGCGTTTGAACCCAAAGCTATTATTATCCAATGGCTGCTTTCCAGGGTTGCATGAATGGTTTGCCTCGTTCAGTGTCGGGCAGCATCACTTCAATTCGATCATTGTAGCGTCGTATCCTTCCACCTGAGCCGAGTCAGAACGTTTTTTGGCTTCCACTTGCAACGCAATGCTGAATGCTTACCAAAGTTGAACAGTTCCGACGCCAGGACTTCTGCCATTTTGTAGAGGTCTTGCTCTTCGCCGTAGTCTGGACAGGCCAGGGTTCTGAGCTACGTCACTATTTGAAGCCTCCCAAACTAATATCCGGTGCATGGAGGTTGGAAGAGAAATGCCCTTTCAGGTCTGGGCAGGTTCATGGCCTTCCCATTTTGAGGAGTACAAACCTGAAGCATCCACAATTTAGGATGATGAGAGGAACGAAGATGAGAGAAAAGGTCTGAAAGTGATCTTCGGCGTTTCCAATTTTGGAAACGTGGAGACATAAGACATAAGACCTTCTTAGGCACCTGTGTTTTGCAGGTGTCTATGGCCCGTTCGCTCACGTTTCTATATCGCCTCTGGCTTTACTCAGACTTGCAGTGGCGCAATGCTATTTGGCCTTTGGCAGCTCAGAAATTACATATCAGTCTGCGGTTTGGTCTTTGGGTCTGGCACATTTCAAGTACGCTTGCAGAATCCGCGAGGCCAAATGGCCATGGGATTGTTTTCTTCCAAGCATACATGGTGCAGTTATATACTTCCCATCACTTTAGCCGTTATATAGCCCCTAGTGTTAAAGAGAGACCAGCTGGAAATGCAGATGGCTTCATCCTGCGCCAGATGGTGCGCTGTGTCTCCTCCGCGTCCAAAATGCACCAAATTCGGGGTTACATTGGCAGTTCCATTGAACCTTACTATCAAACCTGAGGGTTACTGCTGAGGCTCTGATTAATTGGAATCAAGATTCCCCTTTAAAGCCACCCGTCTTTTGGGTGTTTTAGATTCAAGGCAACTTGCTGAAATGAATGAATATGTTGGATAATGATATGATGATGATATGATCGTAGGTGCGTAATGGTGCGTAATCATGCCTTGACCTTGATCTCGAAGCTTTGGTTGCCTTGACGCAGATTGGAACTGACACAACTTCCCCTCGAATGAACTCTTTTCTCAAAAACTGGGACTGGAAAGTAGTGACAATTCTGAAGAAATCAATCACTCAGGGAACAAATTGTCCCACCACCATTGAAGATATTGACAAAAAAACAATCTCAGATCTCAAGAGTCGTGAATTTGAAGACATCAACCATTATATGATGGTACTTGGTACTATTGTAGCAGTTCAGGTCTACAACCTTTTTGCTGTACAATCTCAGCTTAATATTCTTGAGGGAAACTTCGAAGGAGCCAGCCAGATACTAGCGTTGCAGAGTACTCGTATCTCGTTGCAAGATACACATTTCCAATTGCAAGAACGGGAACTTCGAGTACCACAGTTTTTGTTCGCCCCTACTTGTGTCCCAAGGTATCTCCTTCTTATTGTCGGTGAATTTGCCCAGCCAGAGCACAGCCACAGTGACCATCATGTATCTCAGCCGGATTGGGGGGCATGTGGGGCAACTCTAAATAGATCTAAACTACATTAGGCGCATTAAGTATTCAATCTGGAGAATTTGATGGTCGCATATATTGTTGGGAGCTGACAAGAAACTATAGATGATGTTTTTAATTAAGGTGGTTTGAAGGTTCAAGATCCAAAGATGTTGTACAACCGGGGAGTATCGCACTAGCTGGGCTGAAGCTCAATCATCCCACTGAAACCTAAGCTGCTGAAGGTAAGCTATTGAGTAACTTGCAGGTGGGAGGGATTGACAATCTCCACAATTAATTTTACAAGCCTTTGCTTCCCCCATTAAGAAGAAAAGCACATGGGAGTAGACTCGCCGGCCTTTGAAGCTGCCCATGTGCACTACTAGAGCAACAATAATTTTGTGTTTCCAGATGCCGAGACTTGCATGAAGACTCAGCCACATTACATCATGATTGCATTCCATTTTGAATGTTCGAGTGGTTGGCCGAAGTCAGAGGGCAAAATTTGAAGTGACTGTGAATTTGAAGTGGCTAGCTTTCAATAAATAAAAGTTGAAGCATTGATGTCAAATCTGCAGTGACATTTGTTCATACCTGTTCCTTCTTTTGTATTCTTTTGTAAGGTTGCTGCTGGTGGTGGCACAGCTGTGTTCTGGGGTGGCTCCTCGTCTTACTCTGGAAGAAGACATTGAGGGTGGGACATTGCCGGGCAACAGTCAAACATCGGCTGGTCTCAGCACTATAAGACTTCACTATCAGGAATATTTGATAGGGCGACACCTCCAAGAAAAAAAACGTATGTAACTCGTGAATTGCTTCTCCGGAGCATTTCAACCACCACACTCATACGAATTCTCCAATGTTGTTTCTTGTTCGACTCTGACTAGCTTTGTGGCTGGGGGGATAGCATTTTGTGTCCGGCTGTAATTTCGTCGTTGAAAGTCTGTTCATGAGATGTCATGCTGTGAGCTTGCAGGCCACCCAACCAGGCAGCTATCGACAACCCAACCATATCAAGAAACAACTGTCGTCAACTGCTGTCAGTCTTCGGCATAAGATGCCCATCCCTAGGATATGATTGCCTGGGGTAATGTACATCGAGCTTTGAAAGGTGTAGGTGGGCATAGGGGCATGGGGGCGTATTTGTTGCCGAGCAGGGTGAGAAGTGCTGAGGCGATGGCCTCCATCCATGACATGATCATGACATGCGTCCAGATCCGGTCTGCGATTTCCTCCCAAATGCAGCCACATCTTTCTCAAAGACATATAGTTTTAGATTATTCTTTCAGCACAAAAGGATAATTGCCCTTCTACTTGGCCGTATTGCGCGAATTTCTAAAACACATATAAGATTGTATAGTTTGATTTGGTATAGCGATTAGTGTGTCCTGCGGTACGAGCCCCTATGACTCCGCCAATGATATTTGCACGGTCTTGACCCCAATGCTATGTCATCTCTTCAGCCAGACTAGTTTTGATTCCCGTGAATGCTGGACAGGATGGGTGATTTTCACTTTATCTCCCTCATTCTACACAGTTGAACGTATTCTGCCGATCATGCTCAATGAAGGTTGCACGGAGCATCTCGGAAAGCCAAGGGGGAGGTGGATAGGCAGTGATGGACCATCAATAAGTTAAAGCAATGTAATGATGCGACCCACCTGTTAACCCATTTGATCCATTTTGATCCCGTTTGCAAAAATGTCAAGTACCGATCTAATCGGGTTCCGTGTGCCGCTCATGCTGGCCATGCCGTGCAGGTGCTTTTCACGATTCGGACTTAGGAGCAACATTCATCAACATTCAAACAAAATATAGATCTGTCCCTGCAGAGGATCAGGAAAGGCTACGATGGACTCTAGACCTTGCTAGAAATGTGACAAAAGGAGAGTAAGTACATCAGTACATTTGATTACTCTACACCTCAGTTTTGGAAAGTGCTTATACTTTGCTTAGCCACCCATCTGAAAAAGATTTGATATTGTTTGAGAACAGGATGGTATCGATGGCAATTCTCAAAAGATGGCGGGGCTTCCAGAAATAGACTTAGGTTATCAAGAATCCAGTGAAGAGGAATACCAACCATAGTGATTCAATCGTGCAATTCGGCCCTAAGGCCAGTGCGCCGTGCTGTTTGTGATGGATATCTCAGACAAAAGGGTGTAAGTGGCTCGACAGCGACGTTGTGTCATTTCGTTTGATTGATTGGTCAGGCCGGTATCTAGAGGCGCCAGTCCCAATTGTTAGCCAAAGGATAGCTGCTGGGAGTTTGACAAGATCGAACAGAACTTTGAGAAACTTGTGTAAGATAACAAAGACTGCCACTTAAAGTTCTGCAGAAATCATCCGGAAATGTGTTTTTGAGTCTACCAAATATCTGCTAAAACCTACCCAGACCATTTTGGACCAATAGAGGCCCTGCATTGATGATCCCATGAATTTATGAATCGTGTCATATGATTTTCCTATCTTCCAAGTAACTAGGACAAGAGAACATTAGGTGATAAGCTACCCCAAAAGGTAGCTATGCAGGATGCATGGGGTATTCACAGCACTCCATGTTCCATGATTTGCGTGTTGAGTAGTTAAAGCTTAGCAACGTTTGTCATTTAATCCTCATCCAGTGTTTTTGCCATGATCAACTTGGGGTTGCTCTCAGCCTTTGCATCTACAGGCTGTGAGCCACCGTTCCATCATTCGGATGGCATCTTCGAACGAGCCATCGGTAAGCCAACCTTTCTGGAAGACACTTGTGTTGAATTCAGATGGTAAGGGGGTTAAAGATGTCAAAAGATGTCCGAGAACGCCCATCTCAAGTCAGATTCCATGGTCCTCTACCCAACTGCCATGCACGACTGTTGCGCCATTAGAGAGAACCTCCTGCCGCCAAGGACATGAAACAATCCTACATCTTTCTGTCCTCTGATGTCCAGCTTGTAATGTTCGGCTTAGCCGTCCGCGTGATAACACTTTTCCAAATGCTACTACGTGCAGGGCGTGCCAACGGTGCCTGAGGCTGCATTTGGGCCTCTCGTGGGTCTCCAACTACCGTGTTCTGATTAACTACCCACCCATCCAACTTTCAATGTTGTGGGGACTGACTATACAGTGTAGATCGTTGTACATATGTTTAGGTGGAAAACGCTAAAAGACTTGAGACCTTTATTTCATGTTCTGTGGCTGAGTAAGGCTATTCTGGGTTCCTGTGAAAAGTTTGGACCAGTTGAATCTACACACAGCACAGGGAATATCAAATATATTTATTGTTTCTGTTCTGTGCACTTTCAGTGCCATAGCATTGTTGTGTTATATTATTGTTTACTTGTTCCATTGGGGTTTGTCAATGGGTTGCTGGATGTTGGTGGTTTACCATTTCACGCCATGTACGTGTTTGTGTCGATGCTTTATCCATTTATCCACATAGCATGCAAAGCGCACCAAGAGATATGATTTTCGTTTGGCCTTGCCAGCGCCACCCATTTTCAACTCTCAGGTGATTGGCGAATGCGGCTGGTTTGTCGAATAGCTGTTGCCCTTGTGGTACCTTGGATATTCCAAACAGTTGGACTATGCATGACTATGCTATACTATCACGCTCATGTGATAACATTATACATTGGCAGGCTGATTGTTGTAGAGAGACGCCTCCTGCCGGGCCAGGCTCCTCAAAACTCTTTCTTGAAGGTACATGTAGCAAGGGCCTGCTACATTGCAACAGTGTTAGTGAATGAAGCCGATTGTGGGAAATCCACTTCACACAATTTTGAAATAGCCAATTGCACCTGTTCAAATCCTATAGATTGTGCTGGATGAATTTATCGTGATGTCAAGCACTTAGCTTCACCCAAATTTGGCGGTTTAATAATCGTCCCAAACAGCCTTACGCCTTACGCCTCGGATTCATGGGTGGTTGTTTAAAAGAATTTCAAAGATTACAAGTGACCCCTGGCTGATTGCTTTACCTGTCGTTGTTTTAATGTATGTTTTGTTTGGGGTGCGATAGTCGTACCCTGCGGAATCGGTCGCTAGCTTAGCAGTACTAAATGATTGGCGGGTCTCTTCATAATAAATGCATTGAAACCAGCCTTCACAGCAAGCTTTGCGAATCATGTCGGACCCATTGCAACCTGATGGCGAGCAGTAGTTAGTCCAATAGAGTGCGCAGGTAGAATCCCACTAAATCACCGTCCTTCAAAATGCCTTTTGTGAGGAGGGGCAGTACTGTACTTTGGGAGCACTTGTGCATTGAATGTCAATCGTGCTAAACTAAACCTTGTTTGCTTCATTAGGGGATACTCAGGAAACTGATAGAAAGGCTTTGGGTGCAAAAATGGGACCCCACCCAATTAAGCAACATCGGGTTTCATTCATCCGAGGTCGACTTCAAGCTCTAATTTTTTGAAATTGTGTCAAACTTGTTACCACAACAATCTTTGCACTGACCATAATTTCAGATGATTAGGGTTTTGACTTCCAATCATAATTTCAGATGATTAGGGTGTTGACTTCCAATCCTGCTTCCATACCCAGGCAACCTTCTTGATTTTCACCATACCAATGACTTCAAGTTCCTGGAATCCAAATTATATTTGATTTCGACCCTCATCGATTTATAATAATTCCACAATTGATTACGAAATTCAAATAATATCAAAAAAATATTGAATCTATTATCAAATCTGAAATTATAATAAATATTTTATAAATTGAATAATATTGATTGAAATTATCTTTAAATTTTTGTTATTATAATCTATATATATAATTTTATGATTTTATAAATTTTAAATATATATATATATATTTTTTAATTAATAATTATATATATATANAATTTTTGATGATGCAATTAAAATATTTTGAATATATCTATATATAAATTGAAAATTGATATATAGATATAAAAAAAAAAATTATGAAGAAAAATATATAGAAATGGTAATATATAAATATTATATGAATTTATAAAAATATTTAAAATATAAAAATATATTATACCATAAAATCGGTAACGACGAATCGCAAAATTTGTGTGCGGAATCTCTATCGGAGGCTTGCCTCAACCATTCCTCATAAAATTCCGGGATTTTTTGATGGAAATCTGGACCTACTGCATCTGTAACGAATCTGTAGCCAGCACATCTTCGTTTCCCTTTTGAGTTGTAGAAACGCGCAGTTGCAAAAGGTTCAAAAAATCCGGGAATTTTTGCAAGAACGGACTCTCACACGTTACGTTCTGATTTTTCTGTCAAAAATTCCCAGAATTTGTTTACTTTTGCGATGAGAAATTCCAGGGATTTCTTTGGTTTTTGAAAAGCATCTTATTTTCAATCTCTTCAAACATTCCAGGATTTTTTTTTCTCTTCATAAATATATCTTCCCTACATAAATACATCTTCCCCTTTATAAATACATCTTCCCCTTCATAAATATATTTTCCCCTTCATAAATACATCTTCCCCTTCATAAATACATCTTCCCCTTCAAAAAATGCGTGCGGAATCTCCATCGGAGGCTTGCCTCAACCATTCCTTGCAAAATTCCGGGATTTTTTGATGGAAATTTGGACACCTACTGCGTCTCTCACGAATCTGCAGCCAGCACATCTTCGATTCCCTTTTGAGCTGTAGAAACGCGCAGTTGCAAAAAGTCTAAAAATTCCGGAAATTTTTGCAAGAACGGATTCCCACACGTTACGTTGTGACTTTTCTTTGTGAGGCAATGCAGGGTTGTTTGGCTCTTCTTTGTGAGGCAATTGGAGGTAAGGCTTGGGCTCATCACAAGATCTTGAGCATGGGACCTCAGAATTTCGGACCATGCATGCTGTTCAGCAGATACCATGCCCAAACGCAAGGATGACACGAAAGGATTGTGAAGCCACGCCAACGACGACGCCGACCACAGCAATAACGGCGCTGATGATGTGATTGATGGAAAAAAAGGAAGGAAGGAGGGAAGGAAGGGAATGGAAGGGAATGGAAGGGACGGAAGTGAAGTGAAGTGAAATGAGGTGAGGTGAAGTGAAGTGAAATGAAGTGAAGTGAAATGAAGTGAGGTGAGGTGAAGTGAAATGAAGTGAAGTGAAATGAAGTGAGGTGAGGTGAAGTGAAGTGAAATGACGTGAAGAGAAGTGAAGTGACGTGAAGTGAAGGAAAGGAAGGAAAGGAAGGAAGGAAGGAAGAAGAGAAGAAGGAAGAAAGGAAAGAAGGGAAAGAAGGAAGGAAGAAAGGAAAGAAGAAAGGTAAGAAGGGCGAAAGATAAAAAGGAAGGTAGGAAATAGGCAAGGTATTTGATATTGATAATATTAATAAAATTAATAATATTTTTTGGGGTATAATTTTAATAATATGATGAGAATGATATGTGTAATGAAATGGCTAGTTTTCACACGTGTGAAGTGTTAGTCTGGATATCGAATTCTTTTTTAATTGTTTTTTCTTTTGTTTTTAGCTGAAAATATTCTTTTAATATAAGGATAATTCTTTTAATATAAGGAAAATTATTTTAGGATTACCATT
>DF240168.1:0-97691 GCA_000507305.1 Breviolum minutum Mf 1.05b.01
GACAATGATGATTGACAATGCTCAAAAGTAGGTGGGGACAGAAACGCACACATGCTAAGATCCACCCAGCATATCTATATATATATAAAAACATTTTAAACAGAGATTATAATAAACCATGATGCGGATCCCTAGTAAACCATCAATATAATGGAAATTAATGCCGTTTTTTTCGTTGCTCAAGTGAGCCATGGTTTTGAATACTGGATTTTGATTATATAAACTGGGTATTATCATCCCGTTGACACTGGGTAGTATGGTCCCCCATAATCATAACCCTGCTTACCCAGTTGTATAGGAACATAGGGATTATAATAATTCATTATAGGGATCCCTATGAACCAAACAGAATGTCACTCCCTACAGAAAAAAAACTGAAAACAGAAGGGAAAGCAGATTCTCATTTCGCAGGGCGGCCTCTTAGTTTTGGGGAGAGTACACCCCTGCACATGGAATCTGTACATGAGGGTCCTAACAGGAGATTCCCACCGATCTTGGAAATCATCGTTTTGCAGGTCCCAGCCGTTCATTTGTTTGGGGGAATATTTGGTTATCTCCTCTGAAGAAAAGGGATAACAAGAAGTAGATATTGGAATTGCGTTATTTGAATTTCTTGGATTTGTTGAAACCCAAAGTGCATTTTTGTTTTGATCCATTTCTACCTTTGGATAAACAATGACCCGTCTTAGATTTATTAGGGGATTATTAAGGGACTATGATGGTTAATAACCCCTTCATAAGGCCAGCTATTTCTTGGGGGGGTTGGCATTGGGGGGGATGGGCCCCTTTGATTCCCATTGTTGTTGTTGGATGCTTCCAAATGGGTTGCTTCCAATTCCTGCAAGGTGGGTCCCAACCAGTTATAAATGGGGTTAGGGGTACAACCACAGTTACCCATTTAGAAGTCCATTTAGAGGGGTTATAACTCAATTTATAACTGGTAGGGGCTCACCTTATACTGATTTCGCTTGATAAGTAGATTGTTTACAGCATTCCTATTTAGCACACCTTAGGCTTGGTTGACGAAGCCTAAAAGCGATCAACTTGTGAATCATTGCATTGAAACATGCCATTATTCAATGTTTTCTTTGAATACATTCGTCATCTACTGTTCTTGTGTAGCGTAAACCTTGGCGATTCATTGTACCCAGTTCGCTAGTCTTCAAACAACTGACCAAGGGGCTTTCTGAGTATGTTAGGTTTCCGCTGGGTATAATAATCCATCTATCTCACCTGAAGGATTGAAATTTCGGATCATTGGCTGGCCGGGGTGTATTTCCTATCTAAATGCGAAGGTTTTTTCATTTCTCTGCTAGTTTACCAATGACATTGTTTAGCTTGATTTTCTATACTTATTACATGCAGCTGTCATTTCATGTCATTTCAAACTTTGAAGATCATTTCCTTTCCCGGACCCCCGTTTGAGAGTATAGGTGGTGACTTCGGAAGCAGCGCTTAGCATCTTGGAAGCAGCCGCTGAGATATCCCTAATCTTCCAACTCCCTCTATATTTGGAACCTGTTGCTCCCAGTTGCCAATATATCAGGTCATGATCGACCCCTGGTGAACCAAATATATGGGTAACTGGAAGATGAGGGCATGATCAGATTTTTGCCTCAGATTTGATCTTTTTTGCATCTCGGACTGTTTTGTTTTGTCAGTTGGAAGCTCAAAAGGAATCAGCTGCAAAGTTAGATCCTGAGAAGTGATTGTTGATGATGTTTGCGGGCAACTAAAACTGCAGTGAGGGGGGAACAACCCAAGTCAATCCAATTTATATAATACTGTAATTTGATTATAGATGTTGCATGCAAATTTTCATTATTTCATGCTATTAGCTTCAAGAGCTTGCAATGTCTTCAAGTCAACCCTTTATGTTTTTTTTGAACCTGTTCACTTTCACCCATACTAAGTGGAAGATGGAGCCTGTTTGATTCGTACTTTTCAGACTAGAGAGGTTGGAAATTAATTTACTACAGATTCATGATTTAAACAACTGGAAGAACTCCTGTGTCTTCTCTCAGAGCAACTTTTCCAGTTGAGTTTTATCATAGATTCCACTACTGGAGGAGTTCTATCCCGACCAGTTCCGGCTTGTTGGGAATCCCCCTTTACATGGTGGTGATTTAGTAAGGGCATCCCCGCAAAATGCCCAAAATACTCAGGTGTTGGAATTATTGTACTTTACCCAGATACATGTTACATGAACATTTTGAGGGATTTCCCTATATGATATAAACTTTTATTTATATATGCATATATATATATACACATATAATCATGATATATACATATATGCAAAAAATATGATTCTGATAGTCCATTTTTGTGGTTGCTAATAGAATGACCCATGTACCTTTCATAGACTCCAAGGTAGATGTAATCCTCCCATCTTGACGACAGCAAAATATATAGGTCTTGTGACGAGCACAACGACGAGTCCAGTGTCCAACATGACCAACTCTTCCGTGGCTTCGGTGGCAGTTTTTGCAGAAGGTGCTTCCTTGATATGAAGTGACATCTAGGGAGGTGGTGATGATGATGATGATGATGATGATGGTGATGATGATTGTGATGGAAGCATTTTTGTTTAGTGAACAACCATGTGTATGTGTTTTTCTCCTTGGTGTTTTTGCGAAAAGATGGTGGTACAATTTCACAAATACCTTCCATTACACTTGGTTGATAAAGATGAGCCCTTGCCCAAGTTGAAAAAGGAAAACGCATCATCCAACCTACATTTTTTGGGGTTCCTTGAAGACGTTTGCCAACTATTTTCCCAAGGATGACTCGGATGCGGACACGCACCTCGGCAGACGTGTCCAACCAACAAAGGATTGGTCCCACAAAAATAGTTGGGAAACACGCCTCACGATCTAACATAGCAGGCTAGAAAATCCTAGATATTTTGTTCAATAGAAAATGACATGTATACAACATCTTGGACTTTGTACTGCCAATACTTAGATTATTGGAGAGTAAATGGATTTATACCACTGGCACTCACGTAAGGCCGCCGTTGTTTTTTTGAAGCTTTTTATATGCTGTCAGCTGAAAGGGACTGGTGATGTGGATTGTGTTCAAAATTTCCCCATGGGTGCCACCAAAAACATCATGGGTTCATCATCCACGTTTGTAGGGTATTAGTACTGAGTTCGATGTGTCAAGCCAAGATATATGTCATGTTTTGTATCGATTTAGACATTATCTTTTAAAGAGAAGTGAATCAGGGAATCCACCCGAAGCTCCTGTTTCATGGCCCAAGACATGTGATTTTTTGTTGTTTCATATATTTTTTTTCCTGGAAACAGGTGGGTGATGGGATGCGTCCCGGAGCAGTGGAGACGTTGCCAAATAGTTTAATTAAAAGCTCAACGTCTCATGTAACATGTTTTCATGAGCAAGGAAAAAAGGGTCTCTGGTTGGTTTAGGGTATATTTCGGGGATGAAACCCTAACCGCTTATGTGGGGATTATTTATACACCATGATATAAGGATCCCTATTCAACAACCAGCATTCAATGGAAAGTAAGAGGGTTTGCTTTCGTGGCTCAAATGAAAACGTATCAATAATTGTACTAGCGCTTGCTTCCCTTGCATTTTCTCGAATGTGCAGTTCCTTGTCAAAGGATGAGCTCCATGGAAAAGAAAACTGTATAGCTGGACAGCACGAAACAACATCAACGAAAACATCCAGCAAACAGGGCATAATTACTGTTGCTGGAAGAAATCCTGCACCACCTGGGATGCATAAAACTCTGCAAATTATGGGATAGTTACCATATATCAACTGATTCAACTGGTGATCGCCGGATTCCTGAACCATCAACCCTGATTTTGTGTTCGAAACATATTCTTTACCGTGGACATCGACCTGAATGAAAATGACATCCAAAGACCCCACCGGGTCCCGAAGGATGTGAGTTTTTCGGTTTTCCACCCTTTGTCTTCGTACCCCTTGACAACAATATTGTCTTTTGTTCAATTTTCGTGCTAAATTGCCACCCACCCCAAAATGAGTTTATATAAAGGTGACATTTTGTGGCAAAAAGAAAACCAGATACTATCGCGGGTGTGCCTGGAAAAGTGACCAGTTGGCCCAGGTTATTTGCTGTATAAAGGGGATGGGATGAAATCCTAACCCAGTTATACAGGGATTCCAATAAGCCATGACATAAGCATCCCGTCATGAACCAATTAGGATTCCATGAAATATCATTTCAGGGTTCTGTTGAAGTTGCTCGCTTGGAAGATGTTCACCATTTGTTGAGGTCCAACATTCGTAGACTTTCATCACTGGTCTCTATGATTGCTGCGCATGACGCATCTCGGGCTGAAGTTTTGTTCGCCACACCATGTAATTGCACTGTAATGGCTATAGCAATGGTGTAAAGGAATCTTAGGTTTTGGTTTTTAAGTCATGTAGTCTGATGGATGCAAGCAAGGGTTTTATACTTTGTTTTTATTGTTTGGGCATGTTGTAAAGAGATTTGCTGATTTATTTTTTGATGGATAGCTACCATGGCCTGGGATATCTCTATCATTTGGGTACAAACTAGGGTCCATATGTATTAGAGATTTCATTCTTTGCTTTTACCCTGCTGACATGCAAAAAATATCTCCTCCAATGTGATTGCCGAGGCATCACAACATGCGCAATGAGAAATCGGGTGAAAACTATATTGCAATTGTGTGTAAGTGGTGAAAGAACAAGAATTTCAGGTGGGGTCACCCCCCAAAAAAATGTCCATAGAATAATATTTCAGGGGTTTTAATCATGGTGTTTGCTTGACTGAGATTCATAGATAAGACTCGACCTTTTCGTCAGGCAATTTGGCCAGCGTTGGGTCATAATTGGCCGGTTGCTCCTCTTCTCGGCAGAATTTCGTTCCTGAGATAAACGACTAATCCAGAAAGCACCATTGGTTGAAGATCATCTGGAACAAAAACATGTTCCAACATCCCAAAACAAATACAACAGACTACTTTTTTGCATAACCAGCTGAAGTTTAACAGCTCGTTCCTCAAAATTTAGCTTCCCAAAAGGAAAGTAGCTTTTAAAGCATCAGTTTTCAGGGTCTATGTTAAACTTCGGGAACGTAATGTTTTGGGAATGCTAGTCTTGGTCAATCTCTATGTTGGCATTTCCAACTCATTGTTTAAGTCAAGCTGGATTGCTGATCCATCTTTACTACAACCTCGTTTCAAGGCAGCAAGTAGAGGATTAACAATTGAGAACCTTAAGCTGGCCCAGAAATTTTCACATCAAAGTCTGGGTATGAACATTTCATGAAATTCCATTATCCCAAACATCGTCACTGCACGTTTCGCAGCAGGTTCCTGGAAGTCTTTCTATTTCACAGGGTTGGTGTAGAGAGTTCTTCATCCGCAACTCTCCTGGTGATGATAATGTGACTTGTCTTAAGTCTATCAAAATCTTGTTTGGGATGATGTCATTTGAGTTAGAGATGCAGATGGTGATGATGATGCAAATGATGATGATGGTGATGGTGATGATGATGATGATGATGATGATGATGATGATGAATGATCATGATGATGTTGGCATATGTTGTTGTTGATGTTGTAGTAAGATGTCCATGGATTTTCTGTATGTACTGGTATTTTCATTTCACATCATGCAACAACATCTTTCAGTTTACGAGGAAACTGTTCCACTGGTCGATCACTCTGAGTTGTAGATTCAATTATTCCAGTGAAGAGGGCATGAGAAACTTGTGAAACAACATGGTGTCTCATAATTCTGGGTACTAAGCAGCTTGTTTTTTTTGAACAGCTACTGTATATACTCGTTTGTTGAATACCAACATATCAATACATAGCATAGTTGTTCCATATCATATTTGTATGGGGATGTATTTCATAACGCCCCAGAAAAAAACATTGTTTCGGATGTATACATAGTCAAAGCGTATAGATAAGGAGTTGTTCATAGTTGTTTGATTTAATTAGTAGGATTATAAAACATATACTTCACTCCATGTGTTGTCATTTGTTTACGGACTTTTTATGAATTTTTGACAACATTACCGAATTTGTCCACAGCAAAACTTACCCAGACTACCTTTGAATAACTTGGGTGGCTGGTTGGTGCAGCATTTCAGTGAGCAGGTGACAGTGGCAGCTGAAACATCCCTGGGATACTTGGCGCTGTGTGTTTGGACATGGGGCGTGACACGCTGGAAACGCGGCTCCAACGCCAATGACTTGTAGCCAAGAAACCCGGAGGTGATACCACGAAAAGAGTTTCCAAAAAGCATCCTTAAATCCTTGGAGGTTATATCTTCGTACAGGATGGGTGAGTAATACTGACTACAGACCTCCACGGAAACACTCAGAAATGGGATGAAATTGGATGATTTAGATGAATCATGATCACTCGTAACGGCACGGGTGAGTAGAGATTGATTCATTTTGAAAGACTAAGCATCCTGAGATGCACACTGTGAAACCGGAGAGGCCACCCAAAACCTTCAAAATCATATCCGGCCGGGTTCCGGCCTCAGGTTTTATTCCAAAAAAGGCTCTCCTACCAATCCCTACAAATCCTGGCTCACCATGAGAATGGTTTCCATGGAACCTAAATACGACATGCGTTTGGGTGATTCGGTGATGAAGGACACCCGAAGGTCATCATCTGGGAATAGGGAGCTCCATCAGGTTGAGAAGAAAAAACACCAGGAAGATAAAGGTGTGAAAGTTATGGCCCACCATGATCAAAGGCTTATGAAAACCCATTGTTTTTGCCTTAATACGGCCGGCTATTTTGTACACCCTTATTTCTCAGGGGTTTCCCCGCTCCCCCTTTCCGGGTGGTGGGGGTGAAAAGGGTTAGGTTGGGATGGTTGCGCCATGAAACCTTAGGCAACTACACCCACTTCTTAGTCTACACTGCTTCAAGTTTGGTAGAACAAAGTACACCCTACGCCTTGGAAATCTTCGATGAATTTTCCAGCGCGGCTTGCTTTCGGAGGAAGGGCGGAAAATTGGTGAAACATGGAAGTTGTACCCCTGAAGGGTAGTAAGTTGTGGACCCAAGATGAGTCAGATGAGGTATGCAAAATCAGTGTACTTCCAGATGATTGAGTGTTTTTTTCGTAATTATGTGTTTTGTTTTGTTTGGTATTAGGTCATGTTTATTGGTTAATGAATTTGATACATCCAAACTTTGAGATTATGTATTTGAGAGACTAACATTAGGACATTTATGATTACTGTGTTTTCTATTTGCTCATGACAGCAACATGCATGTCATGATTGTTTCCAAAAAGTACATGATGATAATGGGATTATTTGCTTGAGTACATTGTAACATCAATACATTTTCTAAGCAACCATGCTTGGTGTGCAGTTGTATCCCTTTGTGCAAACGAATCAGCGTAGCAGAGAAGAAAGGAAGCATCTATTTATCTCAGTGCCAATAGGTAGATGATAAGAGCTCCGTATTTGTTTCTAATATTCCGATGATAGTGCCAATAGGTAGATGATAAGCGCTCCGTATTTGTTTCTAATATTCCGATGATAGCCCTTCCAACAAATTCAACGATCTAGAGACAGGCCGATATCTGTGTCATCCTCCAAATATCTCCCAACAAAGGTGATAGGGTAGAGAATTGCCATGAACGTCCCTTTAACTTGTGGCTTTTTGACATCACCAAAAAGAAAGGGGACTTAAAATGATGGTTTCTGTTCACTTTATTTCTTGATGAAGAGAAGAGGGTGTAACCAATAGCCATTTGATCCTAAATTTCCTGTTTAACATCCCTACATATGTTCAAACCCCTAAAGCTTGGGGCATGCCTATAAACCTTGATTCACAGTAGGTAGATAATCAAATGAAGGGTAGTTCTTTTGAACCTTCATGATCCACTGGTTTTCCGGTGGTCTGGCAGGACCCAACCTAAAGGTATCAGTCTATCAAGTTTAAAGATTCACGGGACACCCCCGAAAACAGACAGCCTTTGAACCTGAACATCAACCCATTGAAAGAGGGTGGTTTTTCGCAAGGAGAAAAAAAACAGCAGAAAAAGCAGCACAGTCTCAAATCGGTTTTGCTGAGGTCTCCAACATCAGCTTTGTTGATTTAGATTTGGATCTTCGAGAATTGGGAGGAAACATCTCGTGGATTGAACCATCTTTGAGCCGCAGAGTGGCTTGGATTGGAAAGATATGATATCTACAGTTGGCCATTTATTATAGCCATCTCAGCCGAGGTCACCCCAAAAGGTAGTTTAGTAAGTGATTCCCTCCAAAATGTCCTAAATCTGGTTAAGGGTTTATAGTGATTTGCCCAGAATATGTGAAAGATAGAAAGAAACATCCAGCAATCATTGGGTTTTCCACATGTTTATTTTTTCTGAAATGAAGTATTCGAGGGGGTGCACCCCCCCTTCTCAGAAATATTTCATTTAGATGATTCTACCCCCAATCTCCCCCCCTGAAGGGGAGGTGATAATTACTCAAAAGTTGCAAAAATCAGTTCTTCCTACTGAGATTACTCCTACTATAGATGATCATACAGTTTATTGATTTTGCATGAAGTTCTACTTCTACTGGTTGAAAATTTTGAAGGGTGAGCCATTTATTCCAGATCTTTGGAGCATTCTCCACTAAAAATGTAGGGGGCGCTCGGTGGGTTGATTCAAGGCGGAAAACTGATGGATGATTGTTCGTGTTTTTGTTGAGGTGATGGTTGTTTCTAGGTTTTTGTTGGGATGGGAAAACCATCTGTTCATTTAAAAGCTAGTTTGGCATAAGATTTAAAACCATAGATAGGTGATTGTATAGCGCTGTCTTTATTTACTCTATCCTGATGTATCATGCTGTATAAACCCAGGGATATATAGGGGATATACAACAAACTGTATATATGTGTTGCATCTTTATATATGTTTCTTCTTCCCGGCTTTATAGCACTATGTGGACCTACATCCCCGGATGTCATAGACCCTCAACAGGAAATTTGGTGCTTAACAAATTCCTCTCACACTCATGTGGGGATATTCCTCCCGTATTCAGCTCTATTCAGCCTAAGCAATGAAACAAAAACCATAGTTTTTTAGGGTATATAGGGTATTATATTACACAGCTATATGGAGATTAAAATCAACCATGAAATAAGGATCCCTATTAAACAACCAGAATTCAATGGAAAGTAAGGCCGTTTTGTTTCGTTCATTTTCCAACCATTGTTTTTTGGAGTGGCTATGTTAGTTTTAAGGAGGTGTAGCTTTATTCATTCAGCTTGTTTTTTGAAACCAACTTCCCCTAAAGCTGGCTCTATTAAGGTGGAAGAATACTTGATCTACTTGGCAGAGGATGCTTTTGGTCTTCAGAGGCCAGTTGGAGATGCACCGAAGATTTACCTAACATGGCAGTCTCAAAAATCAGAACTTAGAAGAAGACTACCCCCTGAAAACTAACATGGAACCCAAACATGGAGGTGGATGGAAGATGTTTTTTCCCTTTTACAAGGGGTGATTTTGAGGTTCATTATGATTTTTGGGGGAGTAGTGGCGTGTGTAACCTTTCTTGGATGGTTTCCTCCTTCGTTTTGTTCGTTTCAGGAGTGGATATCGGACATGTGTTTTGTCTGGGGCAATCTGTCATTGATTCGTTGGTCATTCATCTTAGTTGTCTACTATCGAGTTACTATCCCACAAAGGTGGGCCCCTACCAGTCATACATGGAGTTAGAGCTCCGGCCCTTGCAGGAATCGGCCCTGTGAGTCCGAGAGTATTTGAGGACTAAATTCCCAGCTATTTGTTGTATCGGATTATACCCAAGGATCATAAAAATCCCATAAAATCCCTATGAAGCAACCAGTACACTGGAAAAGTCTCAGTTTTTTTGCATGGCTCATTTGGGGGCATTCTTCATTTGAATGGCAAGGCGAACCAACCAAAATCACTATCTAACTTTGAAGTAAACAACATTGATGCTCGTAGAGCAACTTTTCCTCGGGGATAACAGACTGGGAAGAAAGACCCATTTTGGGCTGGCAAACAAAGTTCTGGTTGATTATTTGCAATGAAAGGGTTTTAGCTAGTGGTAGAAACTATCATCTAATGTACATCATTCTATATGTTTCAATATTATATATATATATAATGATGTATGTGCTGTAGATATTCGTACTGCAAGTGCATCTTATGGAAACTCCCATTGCAATGCATTTCAACTGTCTGTGTACACAAAAACCCAAGCAAGCTTGGCACATAGTGGTTCACTTCGAAGAAAACCCACGTCGCGTGACAGGTCCTTGGTGGATCAAGCAGCCTTGGGGCAAACGCTCTTGGCAATGCCCGCCGAAACACCATTGGAGAACTTCACCTTTTTGTCACTTGGTGAGTGGATTGCGGGCTGCCAGTGTTCTTTTTGCGGAAGTTGTTTTTTGTGTGGGTGCAAGGAGGGATGATGATAATGAAAATATGATGATGAAGATGATGATGATGATGATGACGATGATGATGATGGTGATGATGATGATGATGATGATGATGATGATGGTGGTGATGGTGATGATGATGATGATGATGATGATGATGATGATGATGATGATGATATGTCAACATTTCTTAGGAGGTCTAGCAGCAATGATAGGTTCTTTTTGTTCCTTTCTTATCCACCATTGATTGACAGTCTTACACGTTTTTGAAGGTGGAAGATTGGACCGAAATCAATATCGGTAAAAAGGGGAGGGGAGCAACAGTAGAAAGGAATGCTGTTATGATTTTCCATACCCTCTGGAAAACTAACATGGAACCCAAACATGGAGGTGGATGGACTATGATTTTTTCCCTTTTACAAGGGGTGATGTTGAGGTTCCATGTTGAACTTCGGGGGAGTATGAACAATTAAGCTTTTTTCAAAGATTGCAGACCCAGACCTCGAAAAAATCATCCGACACATCACACTCTATGTCTTAAAAAGTAATGCATGGCATGAAAATCATCTATCTGGAAAAACCATTTCAACCCCTACAAAGTGGGACAATACAAGTTTTTTAGGTTAGATGTTTCAAACATCGCTTAGGAATTTGTTCATTGGTAAATGTAATTCCCTACGAACACAATTATTTACCTATTGGTAATTATCCAACAGTGATTTTGAAGTTTGTTGAAACAGCGCCAAGTAATATCTGATATTTGATATCAAAATGCCCATAGTGGGTTATTGCTTGCGGACTACCTAAAGGCACTATGGCACTATCAGCAGTCCCTGAAATGTGACCCCAAACAAATGGGTGGTGAAGATATTGTGAAGTCATAGCAGGTGGATTTTGTTCAAAGTAAAGAACTGCAAAGTCAACTTCAGAGATTATGAGAAAAAATGATGATAGGACCGTTGCAAAATTAGGTTCCTTTCTTTGGAGTTGTGCACGTCTTCATGTTGGTTTGGTGGTTGGTATGTCACATATGGGTGTTTCCAAAAATAGGGGTACCCCAAAATGGATGGTTTATAATGGAAAACCCTATTAAAATTGATGATTTGGGGGTACCACTCTTTTCGGAAACATCCATATATTGCAAGTTCTTAGGCCACAAGACAATCTGAAAAGTTGCTAAGACTTCCCCATGGCAAAGGTATTTTCAGGTGAAGTCCTACCAGCATCCGAAAAATTGCCACCACCTCCACAACGACAACAACAAAAACTGACTATATGTATATAATATAGCCTGGAAGTCCAACCACCATTTTTAAAGGTTAGATTACGAGTTTCATCATTATTTTCAATTATATAATATGGTTTATCACCATCCAAAAGGAACCAGCATTTTTGTTCAATGGTGGTTTGACTTCCAGGTGTACATATATACACCAACCTTACCAGACACTACAAATCTGTTTTTTTTTATCATTCATTTTTCCCCTGACAACCTCCCAGGCTCATTTATACCCGATCTGCTTTGGTGGAGCAAACAACGCCAAGTTTCTTGAGTTTGGTGGATGAAGCACCAGTGATCTTCAACATTAGCTTAGAAGATTTGGAATCTCGGATTGCTGAAGGTTCAACATGTCAACCACGACTTTCTCCAACCAAAAATAGGTTGGTTAAAGGAATCCCCTTCTTTCAGGAGAATCCAGGTTGGTAAAATAGTAGTACTGTACTTTTAAAGATGAGATAAAGATGAGTGTTTTTTGTTGTTTGTTCGTGGTTGTTGGTTGGTGGTTTGTGGTTGTGGTTGTGGTTGTTCTTGTTGGGGGTTGTTCTTGTTCTTGTTCTTGTTCTTGTTCTTGTTGTTGTTGTTGTTGTTGTTGTTGCTGTTGTTGTAATCAGCTCTGTTGCTACCAATTTTGTTGCATGATTTATATAAATAGCACCTTTTGCTGTTCAAGTTCACGGATTCAAATTTGAAACCTTACCATGCATTCTAATGACACAATGACATCTCCCCAACATCTGGCAAATATAGACGTGAATGTATATGATGGGCACCTGTTTGTTGATCAGAATTCGGTGAAAATGCGATTTTTTGGTCGAGATGTTTGTCAGAAAAAATGACGATTTGGGGTCTCAGGATTTGGATGCCACGGATCTTGGCGGTGTTATCTCCTGGCAAAGTTCTGATGATCGCTTGGTGGACAACTATGCCACTTAGACTTAAAAAACTACCCACAGCATCTACGGGACTGTAGTAAATTTACCTACATGTTCCATAAGTTTCAGCCACATGTACAGGGAAATAGACCATACACGGATCTTATGGGATTTTTAAGATCTCCAGATTGAAGCGCAGGATTCTAATATGTCATAAGTCATAAATAGCTTAATTCATGACCCCACTACTTCAGGATATGTGGATTTTTTAGAAACGACTGTACAGGTTTACGTTTGGGGAATCCCAAGATGTCTCTTCTGAGCGAAGGTTGGGATGTGCATCATCAAGATGACTGTAGCCTTTTTGGGAGGATATGTTGGTTCCCAACAGAGTATCTTAAAACTATATATGATGTAGGTTCTTCAAAGTCATCCCGTTTAGACCCATAAGTGACATTTTCAGGGCTTAAGTGACCTCCATTTAAGGAATCAATCCAGGTCACTCTGAAGAAGCTGGATAGTTCTAGCTATATAAATGTCAGGGTTGTAGATGTTTCTCACTCTTACAGATTACACCCCTGAAAATTAATATGGAAACTGAACATGAACCCCTGAAAGAGGAGATTCCTTTTAGGAAACATCATGTTTAGCTTCCATGTTAGTGTTCAGGGGTGTAAACATCGAATATACCCCCAGAAATCTAACATAGATACCCAAAATAGCCATGTTTGAAAGAAGATACATTTTCTAAACAATCATTTTTGGTATCTATGTTAGATTTCGGGGGTGCAATATTGTTTGAGGCAAAGTGCACTCCATCCCATAGCGTCAGAGTTGTTTGAAGCTAAGATCTCATCCAAAGACTCCACATAGCATAATGAAATAGGGGTAAAACATCGAATCTCGACCATGTCATCATCGCCAATTATTGCTCTGAACATTGAAACCAAATCATTAATCCTCATGTTCTTCAACATCACCAGATGATTTATTTGTCGATGGTCAACATCAAACATCAACCTTGAAAAGTTACAACATTCGACAGCTATGCACTTTGGGGGAGGTTCCATGGGCCAAATTAAAGATCCCTTCAGCGCTTCCAAACCAAGGTCTTCTATTTTGCTTCACCTGGTAGGAAAAATTGTGACGAAGTGTCACAAGTGGCCACAGTGGCAGTGAGGGACCTCAGCTTGTTTCATTGTTGGGGTGGATGAAGTGACCCTTTAAGGTAGACTAACAACCCGCTGGCTGGAATATCTAAATGTTTTTAATTGGGAAATCCATTGTCAAGTCAAAGGGTCCATTTTCCAGCCTGCTATGTTAGTTTGCGAAAAAAGTGTAAAACCCAGGAAAAAGTCATGATTTGTGTTGAAACTATATTTTCTAGAGTATAGGTGAAGATGAACTCAGGCGTTTTGTTTTTGTTTTGTGGTGGGGAGGGGTTGGGTGGATATGGAGATTGTTCAATGATCCGAAATGGTTGGATATTTGGTTATTTGCAAACTTTGCAAACACAAAGCATGTTGTATTTATTTTCCGATATTTTCCAAGTAAGGCAACTTCATATTAAAAGATGTTGGATCAAAGCAAGCTTTACTTGGAAGAACCAATTTCTGCTGTGTTTTCTTCTTTTGGCGCATGAAGCAATGGAACAAATCAGGAAAAAACATGTGGTGTCCCAACAAAAATGCAGATTCATGTTGTTGAAATAAATCCAGAGCACAAAAAAAATACCTCCTCTGAAACTAACATAGCACCTGAAATGGATGGTTGGAAGACTACTTTCCTTTTGGGATGGCCTATTTTCAGGGGCGAACTGTTAGTTTCAGGGAGGGTATCCCTTTATGCCACGTTTTCTTTGCAAGCCAAACTACCAAGGTGGTCTACGGTTCCATGTCTTTTGCACTGGAAGGAATAGAAACATGGCAGGTGCATCGATGAAAAGGATCTGGAAAGGCTTGATTCCTTAAAACGAGATGTTTATTTTGAAGGAATATTAGGTGGTGGTTTCATTTTGTTTACTGTAAATAATTTTCACCCCTACTTGGGGAGATTCCCATATTGACTAATATTTTTCTAGTTGGGTTGAAATCACCTAAGGTTGGAATATGTTTTGGTCCGGCTTTTGGAGCCAAGGGTGCTAGGGCTTGGTGAATTGATGTGTGATTTGAATGTGAGATGGTTGGATTTAGTGTAGTGTTGTGAGATGGTTGGATGAGTGTTCTTCCATGATGAGAAATCATATCAACTGGTGATCGCCGGATTTCTGAAGCATCAACTGTATCAACAGCTAAAGGGCTACTATTTGAGGTGCTTCATGTAGGTTGAAAACCTCCCCTTTTCAGCCACCTAAGGGGTTGTCTCGCCTGTTTTTTGGGGGCATTGTTGAATGTCAAGCCTTGTTTTTCTTTAATTGAGAGTTGTTGGCGTTGTCAAGTTGACGTGTCAAAAGATGGTGCAAATGTAGCAGCGTCAACAAAATTTGGAAACATCAAATTCAACAGCAGCTTTAAATGGGTTGAGTTTCATTGGAGGAACATGTTTCCCGGTTACCCTCCCTAAAACTAACAGCCCAAGCTTCTGAACAATTAGGCCTTTTGCTCCAAGAGGGAAAATAGTCTTCCAACCACCATTATTCACGGGGCCATGTGACGTTTTTAAGGCGTGTATCATCCATTCACATCATCCGAAAATCTCTCACAGCAACCAGGTGGACAGTGCTACACGCGCAGCCTTAGCTGCTTCGTTACAAGTGACAGCAGATCAGTTGTCGGTACGACTCAGGCGCCTTGGGGTTTCAAGGGTGAAAAACACCGGAGGAACTGGGCCAAGTTAGAAACGACCAGTTCCAACCGCCTTGGGAATTCCACCCCCAAATGGCCAAATGGTGGTGAAGTAGTAAGGGAAAGTGTGCCCAAAATGCTTTTTTCAAAATTCAGGTTTAGGAAGTATATAGGTTCATTTGCCCAGATTTGGAACCTGAAAATCCAGCCCCTGGATAGTATCATTTTCAGATTCCATGTTAATTTTGTGTGGGTCACTCCTGGATCAACTGACATAGATGGCTGGAAAATCGCCCCCGGTTACCAGGAAAGACTTGATAATCAAGTCCAGAAGTTTGTGTTTCTATTTCAGCTTGCTGAGAGACTTGAGCAATGAAAAAAAAGCACGTTTTATACGGGAATACACTACCCAGTTATGTAGTGATTATGTAGAAATAATCAAGACACCTATTCAACAACCAGGATTTGATGGAACGTAGGAAGTTTTTTCTTCGTGGCTCAATTGGATATAAACCACCGATATGCTGTCATCGCATTTTTCTGGGGTGCAGAATTCGATGTGACTGTAACAGACCTGGTCAAACGAAAATCCCTTCTAACAAAAAAAGGTGGTTAAGGATGGGTGGAATCTGTTCAAAATAGCACAATTCAATTTGATGGTTGTTTTACGATGTTATCAATGTTATCCTTTAATTGATGCACAAAAACCTTGAGCAATATTAATGTTTCATCGCCCGCGCCAAAGATTGGCCGGATGGAAAATTTGGGTTTCCTTTCCCAGGCAAATCATCTCTCAAGTTGGTTAGGTGTACCCATGACGGATCCGTGGGAATAGTATATATACTTACATTTACCATGCAAATCAACAAAATGTAGGTAAATATAGCATACATGGATCCTATGCGGTATGAAGTCAAGTTATATTTTAACGTTCCATCTAGACATGTCCAGACTATACACTTTAAGATGCACTTGTCTGAAAATTAGGATACCACCCAAAACGGCAGCTTTCCTGCGGTAGCAGACATGAAATATCAAGATGTATTTGTTGCCTCATTTCCTGAAACATTTGGATGACCAGATGGCCGTAGCCAGACAATCCTTATACGGTTTGTTATAAGTCCTACCAACCTTGTTTGCCAATTTACCTCTAATGATTCATGAGTCATGTTTATTAGATTATCAGTTTACCTTCATGCCACATCTTAGTTTTGCTTGACACTGACACAACTTCACTACACTCCGGTAAACTAACATAGCTGGCTGGAAAATTGGACCCAGATTGAACAAGATGTATTTCCTATTGAACATGGGGATCTTCCAGCGATCGCTATGTGAGTTTACCAGAAGGTAAGTTTACAGTCCAGCCGTTGTTGTTTATTTTGAACCGTCAACCCTACGGCAAAAATCATGTCGTCGCCAGGGAAACGACACGACGACTTTATGAGTCGCGACTGCTTCCCGTTTTCCATGTGGACTTTGAGGTGTGAGATTTTTTTTTCGACCAGCTTTTGGAATTACCATCAACTTGTTTGAAATTTACCCAGAATTTTGGACCATCAACCAACCCAGATTTTGGTTTCAGAACATCACAATAATTACAAGACAACGTTTGTTTTGTTCAGATGTTTCTTGTTTTGTTTCTTTGAATTGTGTTTTATCCAACATTGTCGATCTTTTAGAGTCGATATTTGCTGATATAAAGAGGTGTCGCAACCGTCCTCCAAAAAGTCGTGGTGCTTTGTGACCTCAACGGAGAATGACCTGAAAGGATCGAAACTAAAGTTCCTTCCCCTGAAAACCAGCATGGCTATATATGGAAAACCCCACCATGTTGGTTTTCGATGTCATTTTCCTATGGAAAAATGGTGGGATTTTTGAAATGTCATGTTAGTTTTCAGGGGTGTACCATGCTTTTGTTTGAGAAATTCCCATTTGCGTTTGGTCCCGTTTGGTAGGAATTCCAAGTTGCCTGGATTGTTGGGAGCGTTGGGAATCCCGAGCCTAAATTTTTGCAAAATATTTCTTTTGGTCGCTGGGAGGGAGCCACACCAAAGAAATGATATAAGTCACCACTTCTCATGTGTTTAAAGTTTACTTTGCGATTTTGTAGTGCTTTTTTTTGGAGGAGAGGAGCGGGGATTCATCAGGAAAATTGTGTTTGGTTCGTCCCTAAGATTGACAACAAAACCCATCCCCCAACATCAATGGCTGTTTGGTTGGCAAGGCACTACTTCCTCCATGGATGGGTGACATTGATGCAGAGCTGTCAAGGAAGTTGCAATCCAAGGTATCTTGGTGTTTCAAGGATTCCATCAGAAAGGTGGATTTTTGATGGAACAACGACAGCAACAACGACAAAAAAAGGAATAACTACTGCTGCTGCTGCTGCTACTACTACTACTACTACTACTACTATAATAATAATAATAATAATATTTAATAATCATAATAATATACTACCGCATGCTCCCCCCCTTCCGTGCAACAGTCGCTACCCTGATTGTTACATTTTTTAGTATGGTAATCCCGTAATTATTAACCTTCACTTGCCACTGTTAGGAGCAACTGGAAGGAGGGAACATTTTAAGTAGACACATTTCATAGCGTTTTTTATCATCTAAATCTTGGCATTCCTCTTCATTCATGTCCAAATTGGCGATGCTTCTTGTGTAGCCAAAAATGGTTTCTCACCAAACCGCCGACCTAAGGAACATCCTTTGATGGCTTCTGCCAAGGATTTCTTCCTTACCACTGAGAAAGTACAGGCATCGGGAGTTGATGCATGAAGTATGTCGACATTATGAGAAACCACTGACACCCCAGAACTGTGAACTAGAAACATCTGCAGGGTTCAGACATTCAAACCTACACGCAGCGGGGAAGCAACGGCGGCAACGGGGTGTGACACTGTAGACACTTTCATTCAAGTGATGGTCCTTTTTTTCTTTCTCCAAAAACAGGTTGCCCCACTGAAAAGTAGAACTGATGCAATTTGCAATCCGTTTCAAAAAAAAAGGTAGAACATAGCTGCTACCACTGTTCAGTTCGATGTTTATAATATAGCTTTTGGTTGAATTCAAACCTTGCACTGAAAATAAACAACACAAAAATACCCATCCAAGTACCCATGGAGTAGGGTTCCATATCTCTTGGAATATGGAGGGAAAAATACCCCTATGGTGTAGCCAAATTGTCTTGGTGGAAATATCCATGGATCCGTTGAGTTGTGAAAAACGTGTGACCAGGTGCCGTTGGAAAAAGCTGAGGCGATTTTAAGGTCGCTTGGTCGAGATGTTGTTTTTTTAACGGCTTGAAAAAGAAGAGACAGATGAACAATACAATTTCAGGCATGACTTTTTTGTGGTACATAGAACGCCAGCTACTGGTAAATTTGTTGTTTGGGGCCGGTGGTTTGGATTCCTGCAATCCCCTTATGAAAGAAATTGCTACTTAGGGGTACCCCAATTCGAATCCCAAACCATTGCAAGAGTGATTGGGGACTCTTTTGGTGGATTTTTCAGTGAGCCTTTTTCTTCAAATACCTTTCAACCCCGAGATTTCACATCACAAAAATCAACAATATTTGGATTCTGGATCCATCTTGCTCCCTGCAAGTTCAACAGTTCGCCCCAAAAACAAAGGCCGAAACACAAAAGGAAAGGATCGTCTTCCAATCATCATTTTTTCAGGGGCGAGCTGTTAAACTTCAGGGGTGTAGGTGAATGGTCAAATAGGAAAATTTGGATCGGTTCCCAGTTGCCAATGATGCAGACAGGATTCGGGAATCACATCTGCCAGCAACGGCCTTTTAACAAAAAAACCGGACTGCCAAAAAGCCATTGGTTCACGCTGTCATTCCCACAAGATCCCGAAATGCACCCAGTTTTTTAAAGTTGCCTAGTATGGCCAATATAATCAGTACCCATAGGATGCATGTATGGATATGTATGGTATATTTACCTACATTTGGCTTAAGTCTATGGTACATGTAGGCGAATATTCCAGTCCCATTCGGCGCATTTGGGATCAGTACCCCACCCATCAGGTCCCCAGATGAACAGCAGCAACGGCGCTTGGCCATGGCAGAATCGATGGATGCAACGCCTGCGTTGTGTCGATACCTTTTGAAGACGGTGGCTGTGATTCAAGGAGTCAATTTGATGTATCACTACAAGATGGGCCACAAAAACCAGGTGTAAAATGGGGTTTATAACCCCCAATACGTGGTAACTTGGGTTCATAACCCTGCTTATAGGGGTTAGAAGCCCATTCACAACTGGTGCACCACCGCTTTTCGAGTTTGTTTCTTCAATACGATACTGTATCAGATATGTATCAGATACTACAAGGTGGGCCCCCTACCAATTAGAAATGACACAAGGCACGAAGATGTGAAAAGGAAAGCTTAGTGGTAGCTCGGTAGCTGCTTTCAGTGCTTCCTGGTGAAGTTGGGCATCTAAAACATGCGCTTCTCGCTCCCTTCCAAACAGCTACTGATAGTTCATAAAAAACAAACTCAACACAGTAAAACAGTCCACTCAACAAAAATAAATCATCTATACCACTTGGAAACTGTAACACACACACACAAGTAGAAGGTGGGCCCCTACCGGTTATATATATAAATGGGGTTATAACTTCTGTAAGTAGAGTGATAACCCTAGTTCACCACTTATAGGGGCATTGATTTAAAGGGGTTAAAGTTGCAGGGTTTTATTTGTTGAAAGACGTCATGGCTTGAATATGGACTGCAGATGTGTGTCCTTCAAAGAAAGACAGCTACACTTCCAAAAACTAACATGGCACCTAGCAGGAGGCCGGGCCCCAAAAGGAAACTCATTTTCCAAGCCCAGTGTTTCGGGTGCAAAAAAAAATACTTTCAGGGAGGGTGGAAACCTGGACGCCTTGGATATTGAAACTCAGGTGCCTGCCCCTGCCAGTTCCTTCGATTTGTCACCAGAGACGCCACTGGAGAACTATACCCACTTGTTGGTTTATTTGCGACTTAGATTGAACATGTATGCAGGCTAGTTGGAACACTCTTTGTCACCTTGTTGTTGGCAGTAGTTTTGAGTGTCATTCACTGTGGTTCAGTGCCTTCTGCAGGGAATTGTTGGGTGTAATGTGTAGCTCATGGAATTTCACTGAATGTGTTGTTTTGACATGTTTGGGCACAATTATTTCATGCTGAAAATCTTACTGTTGATAAAAGCCCGTGGCAAAAACACTTCTTGGTCCTACATTTCTCAGAATGTGATTATGGTGTTGTGGTTTTCTACAGTTTGTAGTCATATCGCAGCAAAGTGCATTGATTCTATAGCTATAACTACGTTCTATACAGATGCTAAATCATATATTGTAAGTTCAAATGAAGTAGTGTATCAGGTGTATTATCTATAGAATCAGGATATTGACGTGTTTGCACCTGAGGCAATCTGCTTTGGTGGAACAAACTACTCCTTTCGCACATCTCATTGTGGATGTTTTCGTTGCTGGGGCCAAACATTGCAGGAGTTTTTTTTTGTACAGGGCCGACAAAGATGCCGACATGTGAGACGTTTAGAAAGATGGGATGGAAGAATCAATGACTAATCATGGCGAATATATGTTTAATAGGAACACTTATAAGGCTTATAAGGGTTTATTATAATCCCCACACAACTGGGTAGGATGTCATCCCCTCAAAAAATCCCCTAACCAACCAGGGGCCCTTTGTTCAGGACGCTCACATGGTGCAAGATATAGCCCTCAAGATAGGTCATTGATCAGGTGCAGATAGGCTGGAAACTGGATGTATGATGATTTATGGTTGGTTATGGCGATGATGTATGATGATTGATATGATGATGATGATGATGATGATGATGATGATGATGATGATGATGATGATGATGATGTCGACGTCACTTGATGGTATATCTTCTCTTCATTTGCATATGAGGATCTTTCAGGTGTCACTAAACACAGTACCCTTTACAGGGCCATTGTCAAATATGCCATGGTTCTTCAGAAATCTGTTCAGAATGTATATCAATGAGTTTTAGAAGTGACATTAGATAGAATTTAGATAGATGCGCATATACAACCCCACAGAATTTCAGGCGGAACCATGAAACCATGATGGTGGATTTCCAACCCAAACGAAACGCCGAAATTTCATCGTTGCAAATGCGATTCTGTGTTGAACAGGGTGAACTCCTTAACATTGAATGCTTGAAAACAATATACATATATATATATATGTACATATATATACATGTATATGTACAGATTATTGTAGAAATCAGCTTCTATAGTTTATGTATACTACCCCAAAGGATCCATGGGACGAACGGTATATTTGGTTTTTTCCGGTACCCTTCGTACCATGGATCCGTGGTGGGAAATGCTAAGGCCAGTGTGTCACAGATCAACTTTGTCGATTTGGACCTGGATTTGGATCACTATGGAGGCTCCATGATGGTTGGAAGAGGTCTCAGGGAGAGGGAAAGAGAATTGTTGAGAAGCCAAGGAAAATGAAACATGAAATCAATCTAGCCGAATTGATATTTATTGAGTGATACGCTAGGTGGTGGTTTCAGATATTTCTTTATGTAAATACCTATTTGGGGAAATGGTCCAATTTGACTATATGATATTTTGTAGATGGATTGAAACCACTAACCACGACATCATTGAAACTTTATGCATAATTTTGTTTTCATTCTTAAATACCACATGTTGTAAAATTGATTCTCATCAGGAATCTCAACGCATTTAACAGAAACCCTATAGTGATTGTTGTTTTCTTCTTTGGAGGTATATTCCCAGACTTCACATCCCTTTGTCCTGAGGCACCATCTCTTGGGTTGAACCAGCAGATATTGCAGCCGTCCAATCCTATCGAATCTATTTGAACAACTCCTATGGCGTCTCGGCGTTCAGAAGGTGAAGCGACAGAAAAAATTAAATGCATTCGAGATTTTTTTCCCAATAGAAAAATGGAGATACACTATGATACACTCCCTAACACTATCCAGAACACCTCTGAAAATAGGCCATACCAAAAGGAAAGTAATCTTCCAATCATCCATTTTCATGGGCAAACAGTTCCTTTCAGAGAGGGTATATTCAGACCTGTGAGTCTTTTGAGGAAAAACATATGTTCGATTGAATCCAGGTGTACATGTGATGATTTTGTTTTTTGGTTTCCCTGAGTGCAGTTGGTGTCATTCCTTTGGGTGTTTAGTGTTTCCTTTTCCAGTGAATGGGGATATCACACGAATGTATGGTTGTACCAACTTAAAAGTGCATGGAAAAAACACCTGCTTGCTGAAGTTGTACCTTCTACCAAAATTCGATACCAGTCAAATATAGAAGTTGCACAAAAAACATGGAAAGGTGATTTATTCCACAACCCGATCCTTAGGGGACGAAAACTAATCATGGTTATTATCCACTGAAACTCAATGGTATGATCCTCCAAGGATCGGATAGTTTTTTCGGTGATTTTTTTTCTCGTCATAACCATGACCCAAATACTGTTGATGCTTCAGAAATCCGGCGATCACCAGTTGATATGTACAATATATCCCATTATTTATGTGAGTTTCACACATTGATATGTACAATATATATATATTCCTAAAAAAAATAAAGTTTCATACATCCCAAACGGTGGTTGAAATCCTTGGGATTTCTTCGCCATCAACCGGGATCCCTTGGGATCCGGGATCCAACCATTGCTCCCCCCAGGTCGTGTTCCCATCGCCCACAGCGCACCGCAGACCTCGAGCTTCGCGTTGCCCGCGGAGACGGAATACCTGGGAGGTCCCTGGGAGGTTGCGTTCCACGAGAATGAGTTGTTAAGGATTAATGATATACATACATAATATAATGATGAATTTATAAATACTGAATGACCTAAATATGGAAATTATATGTGCATTTATGTATAATTTACATGTAGAAGTAATATGAATAACATATATCAGCATGGCTTGAATAATTTTTAAACAGTCCAAAACTAATACCTCTACCCAGGTCAATGACTCTAAGAATCTCTGACAACATAATCCAATGAGAATTATCATAAAACTGCTTAGCTGAATATACCCTGGTGACATGCCTTAAACCGTGTTGGTTCACTGTTGACAAGATAATCATCCCTATTTCAGTAGGGGGTCCTGTATTGGCGGGACCCAAAATCTACTCAGTAACATCGATGTCGATGTGTGGATGATATTGCTAATCATCATTTCACATTCATTCCGAGTACCCTCCCTAAAACTAACATAGCAGCTGAACATAGACCTCTGGAAAAGGGGATTCCTATTGGAAACCACCATTTTCAGGGTGCGAGCTGTTAGTTTCAGGGAGGGTAGGTTCGGAGATCCACTTAGCTCTGTTACATTCCTTGGAATAGAATCACCCTGTTACATACCTCTTCAACACGACCTTCCAAACGAGGGAATGTTTGAGGGATTTTTATCGGTTTTACTTCGTGTACTAACTATGTTTCTTGAAAGCAAATTGCAAAGAAATATTCCGTAACGCCATCCAAGCTAGGAGGTACTGTTGATGGCTGAAATCCTGCACCACCTGGGATGTATGAAGCCCTATAAACAATGGGATAAACTACCTATCAACTGGTGCAGGATTTCAGCCATCAACAGTAGTTGATAACCATGGTTAGTTTTCGTCCCCTAAGGATCGGGTAGTGGGACCCTTTCCAAATGGCCGAGCTCCATGGCTTATAAACGGGGGTGATCCTAATCACTTACTACCTGGGATGATGCTCCAAGTAATATTTCAACATCTAACATAGTCCTTGAAAGGTAGATGGGAAAATAATTTTCCCTTTCTTATCCGTGGGATATCTTAAAACTCCCAGAAGGGTAAGATGCCAGACATGATTTTCCCCAAAAACGCAACTTTTATGGCCCTCAGTTCCAGGATTTGTTCCATTCCGATATGTGTGTTTGGTCAAATTTTAGATCCAAAAATTCGAAGATGATCACATTGATGTTTGTGTTCCGAGAGACAAACCAAACTAAGACAAAGGGAGAAAAAAAATGCCGTTAAAAAAAAACAAACAAGAAAAACACAAAAAAGCTGGTAGGTGGCGAAATCTTGATTTATACCCAGTCATCCTTGGTGGAGCAAAGCACTCCTACATCGTCAATGCTTTCAGACACCGTGGCGGTGGGGTGACCTCAGTTCCGTTTGACCCGTTTGAAGAGGAGATCCATTGAACTTGGAATATGAGATTTACACCCCCGAAGATTCACATGGAACATGTCTAGCTGGTGGTTTCAAGTATTTTTTTGGAATTTTCACCCCGAAAATTGGGGAAGATTCCCAATCTGACTAATATTTTTCAGATGGGTTGAAACCACCAACTAGATGTCCTCATGGAGGTGGATGGTTCAGATCATGTTCCTTTCTTTTCATGGGTTTTGTAGCTGTAGGTGAACCAGCCGTTCATCTTCCAGGGTGTATCAGAGATTCAATTTGGAACAGGGATGGATCCCCAATGATCAGGCTTCAAGATTGCCAGGGATCCTAATTCTCAGTGAATCCATCGATGAAATTCAGACCATCTCATGATCCAGGATGTTACCCCCGCAGAATCCAATACCCAATGTCCTCATGTTTTTGTGTTTTTGAACAAGATGCCACGTTTGAAAAAGAAACTAAAACCACTTGAACTTACAAAACCCAGACATGGATTCTGAGGGTAAATATACTGTTGATTTGTGACCTGCGTGGACCCAAAATATACCGTATTGGAACGCACCAACCAGATTTTCCACCAAACAGAATGCATGTCCATTTATTCCTTAAACCAAAAGAATGCAAAAAATAAACACACCCAAAACCATCAAAAATCAAAAAAAAACAAAAAAATCCTGAACCCCCCATTTCTTCCAGCCCTTTTTAACCCATGGCCAAGCCGTTGTGGTTACCCTTCCCCAAAAAGGTCATTGGTGCTGCCAGCTTCCCCGATTTGGACCTCGACCTTACGGATTTGGGTGGCCAACTCACCTGGGATGCACCAGCACCGGATGTGCGGCTTGGATGACAATGAGATGAGCGAAACATTTGTTATATTAAGGTGGATGGATGAAGGTGAAGCCAAACAACAACCAAAATGGTGGTGAATTCATGTGGTTCTTATATTATATATATTATTTACATATATATATATATATATTGACTTTAATAGTTCGTTGTCATGGTTTTTTGGGTGTCCTTTACTTTTAAACTAGGGCACCCCAAAAAAGCCAGGGTATATCATCACCTTGCTTGACGAACTCCGAATTCTTGGGACTGAATGGATTGGTCCCAGCCTGTAAGTGGCGAAAGGGATCAGATTCTCTACAGATTTTACTTGATGATGACCTTGATTTTTTTTGGGGGTGTTGGGTGTTGGGCGGGGTTGGGGGTTGGGTTGGTGGGTGATGAGTGTATAGAAAATATAAGATGTATGATATGTTTGTTGCATTTGTAGCATTTATATATATATATATACATTTATATATTGATATTTTTTTTACCAGCAACAACATATGAATGAGACTCGTTTTTTGTTTTTCGAAAAGAAGTGGTTTGGAAACCCCATTTTCGAAGTCAGCTGGGAAGTTAGAAGCCATGAAACAACACCATGGGCAGCCGACCATTTTTAAACTTAGTCATGTATAGCTAGGTGGTGGCAACTCATGTACCCTCCCTGAAACTAACATGGCACCTGAAAATAACCCCCTGCAAAAGGAGATTCCTATTGGAAATCATCATTTTTAGGTGCTGTGTTAAATGTTAGTTTCAGGGAGTGTATTTTTTATGTTCAACCCGATCCCTGGGGAAATGATCCAATTTGACTCCTGTTTTTCAAATGGGTTGAAACCACCAACTAGATATGTTTGAGTGTTTAAAGGCTTTCCAACAAGATCCGGCAATGTTGTCTTTTTGTTGAAACATGGGGAGGCCAACATCACTAAGACCAAAAAGGAGATTGCCATGAACATGTCCATTCTCTTTGTTCAGATGGTTGGGGATAATGAGGCAGTATCTCGAATGATTCCGTAATTTTACTCGTGTGCAGTAGTAGTTGAAACAAATTAGTACCTAGCAATTGTTTTTGTGGAACCCCGTTCCTTTTCACAAACATATCAAAGATTGTGATTGTTTTGTATCCTGCAACAAGATCAATCAATGAGGTATGTGTAAAATGCAAAAATCAACAAATACAGCTGTAGGTGTTTCTTCCAAACATCCATTGAGTAATTCATGACTCAAACGAAAGCTTTTGCATCGCTTCACTCAGATAAAGAATTCTACATTTCCTATTTTTACCAATATCCAAAATACCAACACTCTTTGTTTTGGCTGTTTACATGATATAATTTACATTGTCTCCTTAATGCATAGGATCCATTTCCCAGAGTTCCATCTTCCATTGACCATACGAAGATTTTAGTGAATTGTTTCTTGATTGGAAGATTTTTAGGATTCGTAACCAGCAGTTGTTCCTGGTTTTTCATGTGGCTTTAAAGAATTTATACCAAATCTTATCATGTATCGGTTTTTGCAGCTATGCCAAGGTCTCTTGTGACACACTACAACATTTACATGGCAAGGTTGGGTCTACGGTCACGTTTGTGTCGATTGGCGTTTTTTTGTGGATCAAAAACATGGTGATCTTCGGTCCGGGGTCTATTCGTTGGGAAAGATGAGATGGCTTTCCCAGACAATGTTATTTGTTGAGATGGCATCCAAAAGGGGGGATGGTAGACTTGGTTGATTCTTGGTTACACCTACCCTCCGGAAAAAACTAACATATCCCATCCAGTTTGGCAGTTGGGAAGATGAGTTTCCCGGGTTCCCAGTGGTGGGAAAGGGCCTCGTTCCCTGGAGGGTAGTTTTTTTTAGAAAATTTTGGTTGGCCATGTTTGCTTCACAGTGGGTACCTAAGGGAAGCTAAAACATTTGGAGAAAGTTCATTCAAGGTGTATCATTCAGTTGGCCGTGGTAAAAGCACATTATATTGGCCAAATGGAACAACTAAGCGACCAGCTGGCCGAATCTCTTTCGAAATTGCTGTAATTTATGGTGAATAGGCAGGGGAAGCCATGCATGGAATGAACATTTCACAATATGTCCCCCATAGTTTCAAACCCCGCATTTGTTTGTCTATATGGAGGTTTCCTAAAATGGTGGGTTTCACCAACAACCATGGGGTGTTCCTACTAAAAACGATCATTTTGGGGTGTTTGGGGGTACCACCATTTAAGGAAACACCCATGTTTCTTGTGATCTGTGAAAAAAACACTTTACCCAGACTCAATTTGACAAGAAACATTCCAGAATTCTTGTGCCTTGCAAGCCCCCCCCCCAAAAAAAAACGTGCAAACTCCATGAAGAACAACGAATCATACCATGAATCCCTTCTTTACCTGGTGAAGAGTACTGGTATTCCTTATAATCCCGTGAAAAACAAAGAACCTTGAATTTCGAGACATCTATACATAAAGCCAAGAAAAAGCAGGTATAATTTTACCTGAATCCCCAACAGAAAAACAACCAACCAAGAAAAACAAGAACCATACTGTCGATGGAAAGAATCCTGCCCCAGTTGAGAGGTAGTTTAGCTCATTATTTACAAGAGTTTTGTACATCCCATCTTGGTTAGCAGGATTTCTAAACCATCACCAGTACCATGAATCCCTTGTTTTAGATCGCAGGTACTACGAGAATACTGGTGAAAATGAAAGTGATTCCTGTGATGATGGGACCGCAACTCGATGTATGATAAGTGGTGACGGCGACCCAGGGTGCAGCGTGTGACTTACCTAAGATACTGAAGAACATGTTTTTCTAGATCAAAACATACCTCTCACTTTACTTTTGGTACATGATATGATATAGATATAGATAATAATAATATACATTATTTGGGATAGTCCTCCAAGTACCCTTAAATTCCCATGGGATTTGAATGAAGAAAGGTGATGAAATCTTCCCTTTTTGGCAGGGAGCATATTAGAGAATTTCTGGAAGCGATAGGTGATAGCCTAAATCATGTACAGCCTTTCAAAAAAAAATGCATTTCTCATGTTTAGAGGTTATTTCAGATTCACTCAGATATTCGTAGGACTTCCGAAACACCTTCCAATATGTTCCATTGATTTTTGTTGGTGTTTCCTACGTAGATACTACCGGGGTAGATTGATCGTCATGACGACGTTGACCTTGGCTGACCAACTTTCTTCGTGACGATTTGATTTGATCCAAGGCAGTGGACTTGGCGGCTTCTATTAGTGGAGAATTGACCATGCAAGTCCCTGCTGATGCCGCACAGGTCGAATGGATGTGGGATGGTTGGTTTGATTGGTTTTGAAGGGAGGGATGATTGATTAAAATGATAAATGATTCGGTGATATGTTTTTAAGGAAAGGATTTTTGTTGGTGTTTTTGCTTTTAAACCTGTAATTAGAGGAAATGATCCATTTTGACTTGTATGTTTTAAGTGTGTTGAAATTGCCAAATAGATGATGCGGCGCTGTTGATGGAAATAAGAGGCGACAGTACTATTGATGCTTAGAATGTTTCTACATGTTATTCATGGATTATCTATATATGTATATGTTTTGCCAGTTGATAGACCGTTTTTTTGCACTATAAGTTATAAGTAAATATATACCCTGATCTTCCAGTTGTCCATATATATTTGGAACCAAGCTCCCAGTTGCTAATACATCAGACAACTACACCCCTGGTTCCAATAATATGGCGAACTGGAAGATGAAGGTATATATATATATACACATCTAGCCGGTGGTTTCAAATATTTTTTATTTTCAACCCTACTTGGGGAAGATTCCCATTTTGACTAATATTTTTCAGATGGGTTGAAACCACCAACTAGACACGTATAGACCGTAAAGATCTAATTTGGTTTACAGGCTTTCAGCCCGTGGCAGTACCCCGTTCAAAAAGACGACCAGTGATATCAACATGGATATCCCACATATGTATATATATATATATATATACGTAGAGCAGAATTGCAAGGACAATCTCAACAGCTTTGCTTGATGAAGTGTGTGGTATTTGTGCACTATGGTAAAGATACAGATAGAAGGAGGAAAGTATATAGCCAGCAATACCTTGGGTGTGGCCTCCCAGTCACTGGCATCCTGGGAGGGGGCCACATGGGTGAGACAGCCCAGGAAGCTGCCATTTAAACAAAAAAGCTAACATTCAAAAACAAACACAGAAATATGTAACCACTACTCCCAGGGAACAACCAACAACAAATAGAAAATCATGTAACTATCAAACATCAGCAAAGATGATACAGGAAACATGTCACAATAAAAACCAACAACAGTTGTTTTGATACCTTCCTGGAGGAACTAACATGTCCCATCCCTTCCCCAAAAATATTTTTGAGTCGATGATCTTCCCTTCCAAAAGTTGGGGGACAAAATGTCAGTTTCCTGCGACGGGCAACTCCCTTTCCCCCTTTCGGTCCTTTCCTCAGGTAGAAGCAGCGGTGCGTGCTACGTTACTCGCAAGCCTTCCAGGTGCCATGATGGGCGGGAAGGTCGGTGGCCTCTCCATGATTTCCCCCGGTGGCCGCAGAAATGAAGCACAACCTTGTTGATGATGATTGCATTCTGGGGGGGAACATCTCAAGTTATATATAATGTATGTAGCTATAAATAAAGACACCATATATTTAAACACCATGAATGTATATATAATATAGACACCATACATATATATATATTTATGTATTTAGGCACCCAGATATACCTGAAACGTCCTGAAACACATATTGTTTCTGCAAGTACTATGATTCCATTCAACCATTGGATCTACCTGGAAAACAGTGTCTTATACGTCCAAAGAAGGAAGCAAAAGAGGTGGGATTACGTTGACTGCAGGCCTAGGAGTGGAGCTGAAAAAAAACAACAAGCCAACACAGATCCAACAAAAGAAATCTAGGAAACCTTCATTTGCCACTATCTACTGGAAAGGTGGACAACCCAAATCTACGTGGTGGTTTCAAATATTTTATATGTTCACCCCTACCTGGGGGAATGATCCAATTTGACGAGCATATTTTTCAAATTGGTTGAAAGCACCAACAAAAGAAATCCAAGATGATGGAGGAAACAAAACTTTTTGGTTCTGATGGATTGATACCCCAAGGTTTGATTGATACAAATCCATGATGGTGGAGAAGTTACAAAAAACAAAGAACCTTGGTGGAATTAATTGGATACCGCCAGGTTAAAAAAGAATCACACCTACAAAGACTTATGTCTGAAAAATGAAATGGACATTCACTCCTCGAAATGACCTGAAAAGATGGTTCCAGGATGGTAAAAGAATAGTTTTGAGATGGGGTTGAAAATAGAAACCTCCAACTAGTATAACCCAAATCAGGTTGTTTTAATTGGAGTTTAGGCCTTGTTTTGGAGGGTTGACCTTCCAAAATAGAAGTCTTGGTTCTAGGTATATCATTTTTTTGATACCATGAACTCCCTGTCCAGCTTCTACACCTAAACCGCCGCGGAGGTTTGAGCACCGAAGCTTTATTGCTTCGTGTCTCGCAAGTCTCACGTCGTCTTGCTGAAGGTGTGAACTGGAGGAGGGTATAATTGGGGGGGTGTCAGTCATGGTCGGACATGGTTGGAATGGATATTCCCTACAAGTTCCACGCATTTCATCATCCTTGCTTGCCACATTTTTGAGTCCACACCAAAGGTTTTTCATGCATCATTTGCGTCCACATCACACGCTCATACCCCTAGGTGATAATCCCTTTCAGAACAACAAAGACTAGGAATCCAAACCACCAACCGAAATCACCAATTTACCAGAAGCTGAATAAATGTATACATCTAAGACTCTGTGCAAAGATGAATCTCGTTTCAGCTACAGCCAGGCCGGCGCTTGGCAACCACATGGGACGTTTCCTACCAGGCAGTGCATGATTTCATGATTTTCGCGACTAGTTTGATGGTGGTTCTTGTGTATTTAGGAGGTGAATCTACTACCCAGTTGAAAAAAGGATGTTTGGTGCATACTGTAATTGTCAGATAATAAGCATGAAAAAACATCACCTGATTTTGAACTTTGCTCGCCCAAGATTCACAAAATAAACACATTTCCAAGCACCACAAAAAGAAACAAAGTTACATTGGTCAATGGTTTTGAATGCCATTTCAAAAAGGGAAAGGTTTGGTTGTTTTCCAACCTTGCTGGTGCTACCCTCCCTGAAACTGTTTGCCCCTGAAAATTGGTGGTTGGAAGATGAAAGTTCCTGAAATGGGTCCGTTAGCTTATTTTCAATGGCTACTTGTATGTTAGTTCCCTGGAGGGTATTTGTTCAACCTTTTTTTCTTTATCCCCAGATGCAGGATGCAGGATGCGTTGGTTTTTGTTTGACACAGGCGACCATGTCTTTGGCAAATGTGGCTGCTGCCACCAGTTACTGGCATTCAACTGCGATCAAGGATGAGTTTGTTTGGGGTGTGGATATGGATGGATATATGGCCATCCTTGGTCACCCATGAAGTCCCAGAAATCTTCTTTGATTCTTTGGAATTTTCGTTTTGACCATTTTAGGGTTTCAGGAAATGTTTGGTGACCCGTTATCAACGTTGATGTCATGAAAACACCAGGTTCATGTACCACTGATTCATTTTTTATGTTCGGGATGACATGATGTGGGTGTAGTGGAATACCGTTTCAATTATCCCGGGTCAAACAATACAATTGTATGGTGGTCTTGTGTGATTTGCCGATAAGAATGTATAGTTTGGCTTGGTCATGCAATGACCCTGATATCGTGGGGAGTTTCATAGATACCAGGGGGCAATCACTGGCAATCACCCAATTCTCGAAATACTCATGGCCCAAGCCTTTAACATTAAGTCCAATCAATAGCTGTTTCTGGTTCCCTCAATAGGCGGTAGGTGATATATAATATAATCACCCAAATGGCTGTATATACCACTTGATCCCAAATCCAATCATAGCAGTGTTTTGAATGTTTTTGTGTTTCTTTGAGTGGCTGGAAACGAAACTCGAATCTTTGCATCATCAATGCACTGATGCTTACACAAAGGACCCATGCGCTTGCTGCATTCAATCTGGATAAGTTTGCTGTATGGTGATATTATGAAAGGAAGTCATACCAATAAAGGTGTGTGTCTTCTTTGTAGGTTTGGGGTATTTCAACTTGAAGCTGGCGTTGTCACCCCGAAGCTGGCGAAATGGCGATGGTTGATGGTTTGTAAAACCTTAACCTCCAAAATGAACAGCAACCCTCCCTGAAACGACTGTAACAATTTTTCACCCTGAAAATGGATGGTTGGAAGATGAAACATTCCTTTTTTGGGATGGCCCATGTTCAGGCGCTATGCTGCTATGTTAGTTTCAGGGAGTGTAGCAGAATTCAGGTGAAGGGCAATATACATTTTCCAAACAAAAATAGCGCACTTGAATTCAACAGCCTACTCTTATACGTATATATGGTGCTATCTTCAGTGAGATCATCAATCCTCCCTTGAAGCATTCAGATTTCAAGTTGAATCTATGATCCACCTTGCATGGCGTGATACTGTTGATGGAAGAACTCCTGCACCACATGGGATGTATAAAACCCTGTAAATAATGGGACAAACTACCTATCAACTGGTGCAGAATTTCTTCCATCAACAGTAGTCAATGTCAATCAGGTACAGCCAATGGCTTTAGCCAAGATGTTTTGTCCTTCGCGCAGCTACTGAAGCCCCAACTGTTGGTGGTTGGTGTTCCAAGTGCAGCCACTTGACGTAAACCAGGACTGGCTGGGGTAAGGGGGGGAAACAACTAATGGAAGTCTTTATTAGGATGTATATAAATGGGAAGTTGTTTCTCCAATGATCATAAGATATCATTGGATATTCTGCCCCTGCTATCTTGAAAACAGGCCGAAACCCCCAACAGGAAACGATATAAACGATCATCTTCCAAGCATTTTATTTTTCAGGAAAGGTGATCAAGCTTGGAAGGTAACCTGGATGATGTCCCGGGATAAGGGACATGTGAACAATCGGTAGTCCCCCTTTGCATTTTATACCCTTGGCTCACTGAAAGTTTAACCGTTTAACCTTTAGCAGGAGACCTATGTTTTGCCTAGAAATAATTGAGGAAAAAAACATGGGACAAACACCTGTTTTGTGTTGGCTTTCATTGAGCTTTTAAATGTCATTTGACTCCCTAAATGATATTATGATGACTCATGTGGGATGTTTTTGTCTTTTTGTTGAACGGGTCTTTAGTAATGGCAATATTTTTCCAATGGATATGAACTTTCTGCCCCTGAGGGCTAGTTTGGATGGCCATTGTTGTTCCCAGATGACATGGGTTTCCAGCATGCAGCATGCAGCAAAGGTACTGGACTCAGGCTTCAACGTGATGTCGTTGCTTGGACTGGAAGAATGGATGAATTTCCCCTCGTTGATTTTGTATTGGTAAATGTGGGTAAATATGTCATACATATGGTTGGAAGACTATAGGGGACATGTAAGTTTTCGGGGGTGTTAACTTACTTGCTGAACTTAACGCACTTCATGCATTTCAGTATCCAAGACGTTATTCAACCCTGACGGCCTTGTTTCAACAAAGGTGTCACCAAAATGCGACTCAGATTCTGTTGTTTTCGCGCCCAGGTTTTCTCGTTTGGCGATGGACATTGTTGACAGTACATATCTTGCTGAACACTTTTCCATGCTTATGGCAGCAGCTTGGCATATCAATGCAACATATGAAATGCCAAAGAAACAAAGAAAGGAAGACAGTTCAACAGGTGTAACGTTCAAGTCAGTTTTTGTTCTTTGGCCCAAAATAGTGTTGAACATTGTTTCATCATGTTTCAGCTCAAATTGGAGAAACATAAAACACCAATTAAAAATACACTGTTGATTTTGAATTGTTGGTTACAGTTGCATCTGATGTTTTTCTCTTTCTTGAGTGTTTTTTTCATATTTTCGCTTGCCGTGCCTATCCTCCTCCCATCGATACGTCCGCCTCAAAAATTTCTCCAAGGCCGCGGGGAATCAAAGCGATACGTCGGACGAGGTTTGGACTCACCGCAATGTGTGTGAACGGTTAACTCTTAGGCGGTGATCTGGGTGGTGGCAACTCAAATATTTTTTTGTGGGTTCAATTTGACTGATCCAATTGGGGAATCATTTCAAATCAATTGTTTATGTTCAACCCGATCCTTGGGGAAATGATGCAATTTGACTAATAATATTTTTCAGATGGGTGGAAACCACCAACTAGTGATAAATGATATACCTGGAGTCTGCAGTTGTTTTTTTTGATAAACTTAATCCATGAAATTAAAAGATTCCAGTCTTTTAGCCAACCAGAGGGTCATGAAACTGTAACATCGAGCACGGATGAAGACATTGTTCTTTTCTGGAAACTAGGTATACGGTATATCTTTTCCAGCCAACCAATTTTGAGGTTTCAGTAAGTATGTTGAACTTTTAGCGTTTCGTGGGATAGGAATCATTGGAAATCCCTATGTGAAGAGCCAAAAGACAATGAAGATTCTATGAAGTCAGGTAAAAGGGTAACAGGCAACTCCTTTTTCATGACTCTGTTACGAGTCAAAGGACGCCATCATGGCAAGTCCCAAAGAAATTGTATAAAATTGTCAAGTCGACTTGTTGCAATACTAGATTAAATTGGAATTGGATTGGGACAATCCCTAGGCTTCCAAACCCCTGAGGAGGTATTTTTTCACCCCAAAAAACATGCTTTGAAAACAATTTCCTCAGGAGGTATACATTTGGAAGACTAAGGGAATGTGTGCGTACCCCAAAATCATCCATTTTAATAGGGTTTTCCATTATTTTCACCATCCATTCTGGGGGTTTTCCCCCTATTTTTGGAAACATCCGTTTCTTCTTTGCGGTTTTTTAATGTTTTTTGTTAGAGTATATTTTGATGGTGAGCCCAAGTCTCAGGTACCAGTTTTTTGGGTTGTTGAAAACTGGTTGTTGTGGTGTTTTTGAGCCACCAATAGAAAGCCATGGGTAGATGTTCAGAAGATTTAAGACATGAGTTTATATGTATATATAAATTATATTTTATATATATATACATACTACATATACTACCCTCCCTGAAACTAACAGCTCGGACCTGAACATGGATGGTTGGAAGAGTTGCCCATTTTTGCAGACATTGCCAGGTGAGGGACCCTGATGTCAATGCCTCCAGACGATTGTTTCTTGGATGTTGTTGCAATGTGTAGGACTGAGTGGTTTAGACCATGAAACAACACCATGGCTTTAGACATGTTTGAACTTAGATCATGTATAGCTACATGGTGGTTTCATTGTTTTTTTAATGTTCATCCCCTACCTGCGGAAATGATCCAATTTGACTAAGAATATTTTTCAGATGGGTGGAAAAAACCAGCTAGGTAGGATTTTTGTTGAAGCTGAATGCACCTGACATACACTCCCCTGGAAAACGAACGAATGTCCCCTGAAAATCACTGGTTGGAAGATGTATTTCCTATTGTAGCAGTCCCTTTTTAGGAGACATCCGTTAGTTTTCGGGGGTGTACTTTCCGACATGCTTCTAATTTCATATACAGTAGTTGAAAAGTAGATGGCACAGTCCCTACATATTGGTTTATAAGGACCCTTTATTAACCTACCTTTTGGTCTCTGTGCCATCTATTTTGACTTTAAGGTACCACCAACAACACATGGAACACAAGTCAATCAATTCAGATCATATGTCATACACCTAACCCCCCCCCCCGGATACTCCAGGTTGGGAGCATCAGGGGGTGGGGGATTGGGAATTTTCTTGGTGCTTTTTGGTGTGTGTAATCATTGAAAATGATAGATAATGGTAACGTTATTAGTTCAGGAAGAACGCTTTACTTTGCTTATCCCTTGTAGGGATCTACCTGATGCCTGAAAACGATGATTTCCACGCCAGACACGCAGATACAGATATTCATGACTCTATCATTAGGTATTATAAGCAAAATCAAGTCGGACCAGGGAGGAGTCGAACCTCCAGAACAGTTTGTGCTTCAAACCGCGTGGGTCAGAAAGACAACAACGCCTCATCCAGTGGGCAACTGGTCCTTGCACTGCAGGGCTCTTTCTTCAACTATTTATAGAAGCGGCAAAAAGAGCTTCCTTGGTTTGTCACATCACCATCATTTTTCTTTCGAGATGAAGGTAATCAAATCAGGCCTCTGATAAAACAGTTGGCTTCCAACTTCAAACGAAACCATAGCTAGCTTCAACCTAAAAATTTAGAAGATTCATATAGGACATGATCACCTGGAACGCAATGGTATCTGTGATGGAGGTGATCGGGGTGAAATCTTAATGAAAGAGCCTTTCTATTAGGAAACCATGCCAGTGATTCCCATGAGAATAAAACGTAAGCTTCCAACATTTCAAGTTAACTGGCACCAGCAACATGGCACATCCCTATGTTTCTTTTGCGGATTTTCAGGACGTCACCACGTCGCATGGAGTACATTGCATCCATTTTCTCGGTGCCTCTGATGAAAAAGATGGTTGATTTTTGGAAGAAACAAATTGGATCAAATTGGAATCAAAGATTTCTACCATTGCGAGGGGTTTGTATATATGATTTCTGATATATACCTGGAACCTGGAGAGGTCCTCTATTTTGGGTTCCAGGTGTGTATATATATATATAGTTATTATATATATATATAACTATTTACATATACATACTTTTTAATATTTATTCATTTGTTTTTCTGGAAACAAATCATTCGTGCTCACTCCAAGTGTCCAGAAATAATCAAAGGGAAAAAACATGTGCAACATCTGTTACCGTTGACCCCGACCCCTACTAGACGACCCGCCCTCAACGTAGCAAATTTGTTTCTGAGAACATCGGCTTTATTTTGTTGTGTTTATTGCCTGTTTCTATTTAGGTTGCACCTCTAACATTTGGCCCTTCCTATTTTTGCTGGGATAACTTAAATGCACTGAATTCCTCCAAGTATATAGCTAGAGCTGAATTTTGCCCAGGTCGTTTTTTTTACAGCAGAGGTTAGACTCTGAATCATCCACATGATTTATATACATTGAGTTTCATTACATCATAGTTTTACTTATATGTAAAATTTAATATATGTAATATATACCTAGGGCCTAGGGCTCCAATGACCTCTATTTTTGAAGGGTCAAGCCCGCAAAAAAACAAGGCCGAACTTCCAAGTAAAACAAGGGGCCCCATGTGAGTTCCAGGTATATATTACACCATCATTTATAAGTATATTCAAATTTTTTGAAACACCATCATGATGCTCCTGGTTATTTGTTGACTAATCCCTGGTGGTAGTTCATCCGGTGGTTTTCCCTAGGTGAGCTTCAACTGGTGTCGTCGCTTTGCGGGCACCATGGAGGTGCAAACACGCAGCATGACGGTGCCACCGGAAACGGCCGCCTGGTAGCACCAGGGGGTGGTGGTAGCCAGGTGGTGACCTGTGAGTCCAGTTGCCCTACTAACCTGGCCGTTTGCAGGGAATGAGGGAATGAATCCGCTATCATAACCATGTATAGCCGTATAGCTTCATTTATGTTCATTTTCTTCATTCCCTACTAAGGGCCAGCCAGCCTAGTCTTCCAGGCATACCGATACCTTTTTTGTTGCAGGGTATTTTTATGGGTCCGAAAATTCTTTCTAAGGAGTCAGTTTGTGTTTTGAAGCCAAGGGTCCGCAGATTACACACACACACACAAAATGGGGATGACCATAACTAGGAATTGATTTGGGATCATAAGGAAACCACCCACTGGTTGATTTTTGGAAGCTAAATGAATGAGCTAAGAAGTTTTATAGTTTTCATTGTTTGGATTTCATACCTCCTTACATGGGGATATGGTGGAACTACCCCCCAGTTCCAGTCACCACCAAGATTTTATATAGTAGGGAATCCCTATAAACCTTCATTTTCCACTGTAACTGGGTCAGGGAACCATACACTCAACTGGGATGTTGCCCCGCTGCCAGTGTAAAAGCGAAGGTCAAAGGGTGATCTGTTTTTTTGCCCTGAAAAGAAAACCGTTGAAACATTTTTTTTTTGAGGGGAAGCAAGCTCCGCAGCGATCATCATTTTATTTACGAATTTGAGTGTTTCTGCTGATGGCAAAAAAATCCTAAAGCAGAAGAAAACAGGGATAGTGTATCACATGAATTACAAGGTTTTATGCAATACAGGTAGTGCGGGATTTTTTCCATCAACTGGTTTACCAGATTCGGCTTTCACCACAAAAAAATCCTCTTTCTTCCATACTCTTCTCAAAGCCTTGAAGACTTGCAGCCTAAGGTGATGGGCAATTACACCCATTATTTGATCTATGCCGCCTCCTCCTTGGCTGAACAAACCTATCCCTTGGCGTTGTTGATTGATGACACTGATGCCAGTGTTTCTTCCATTCACTTCTATGGACAGGCTGGATCATCTCACCGTTTGTTTTTTTGGGGCGGAGGGACATGGATTGTGGAGGAACTTGGGTTATTGCTGCTAGTTTTTGCCAACAAAAATAGTCGTTGAGGTGTCTGAGATAGGATGATATGATGGCGGAACCTTTGAGTGGATTTTCGAATCTGATCCCGTGGGTGTGTTTTTGTTGAAGATAAAACTTATGCCACTCAGTGATTTCCAAGTTTTCTTCATCTCCTTTTGCAGAGGCCTTATTGTCAGGTTCCATTTCAAACGTCAAACTGGAGGTTGTAGGTTTTGTAGTGTTTACATATGAATCGTAGTATATAAGAAACATAATGTAGGGAATTAATCCTGAAACTTCAAAGATAAAGCAACCTTCTACAGCAAGAACTTAGCAAAGTATTTTTCCACATCACCACAGCAAACCTCAGCTAAAGAACCAAGGGATGTTGTGGGTGCATCCATGACCTGCAACAAAATTTGATTGTGGGGCTGTTTGAGGTTGGACAACAAATTTGTTTTGTTTATGGATACTGTGAAATCTTCCAGGATAAAAATGTACAGGTTATCATTTCCTAATGTGGGTGTGTCCAATCTGATTATTGTCATATGGGATCTTGGGGTGTTGGCTGTGGCGGACCTCCCAGCAACATTGACCACAATCAGTATTCCAATTTTAGGCTCCGGAATCCTTACCTAAACCCCTTTATTTGCCACTGGCATCCTGCAAGGGTGGCCACACTGCCACAGGTATTTGGGTATACTTTGGGACCGGCCAAACTTCTGGTTCACAGTTGGTAAATCTATAGATTTTTATGAAGGGAGCCTGTTGTTTACCTTCACTATCCACTGGTTTTACAGTGTTTAGGCATGAAAGAAGGCATATGAGTAAAAAACCCATTCCCTTCCTTCTCGGCCGCCCTGTAGGATTTGGACTTTTATGATTTGGGTGGCGATGTATCATGGCAAGCGCCCAATGACACCGAGCATTTGGATGCCTACCTGGTTTACTTGGCGGAAGGTGAGAAAAGGGGAGATTCAATTCATACTGTTGATGGCTGAAATCCCAAACAACCACCTGGGATGTATGAAACTTCTGAAACCTTATAAATAATGGAATAAACTACCAACCTGAACCGGTTAGCTGGATTTCAGCCATCAACAGTAGGTTGTCGTGAGCTGTTTTGCATGTTACGTTCAACCATCAAGTTCGGTTTGTAGATTCGTGATATACAGTAATTTGATTCGGCTATATTCAGTTGTTTGATGTCCAGGTGAGATTTTTATTTGATGTTTCATATTTATATTATATAATGACTTTAGTATATCTGTATCATTTAAGTGAGCCTATCAATCTGAATATTCATGATGTTTTTTTTTGATTTGATGTTTACTAGTTTATAATGCATGGTTTTTCTTCCAGTATTCAGTGAGTTGATAAAACCTGTCAGATATGTCTAAGACCTGTTCGTCTTGAAGGGAGATCAAAAAACACCCGGAAGGATTGAATGGCCTATACCCTCCCTGAAACTACCCGTTTGCCCCTCAAAACGGGGTGGTTTCCAATAGGTATGAACCCAAACTTCCAGGGGTTTGTTTTCAGGGGCGTTTGCCGTTTGTTTCAGGGAGGGTATCCCACCTGTGCTTGCTGCTGATTTTGGTTGGGAGCTTTTCTTTCTCAACATCTTCGGGCAACCAAACATTAAGCTCTGGAAATTGGAAAACACGATGTTCCAAACGCCACAAGGGTGACGTGAAAAAGCTTCCAAGTCTTCCTTTTCTGGAGGTAGGTAAATAGACATAAATCTACGTGTATATAATATCTAGGTGGTGGTTTCAAATATATTTTTTTTTCATCCCTACTTGGGGAAATGATCAAATTTGACTAATATTTTTCAGATGGGTTGAAACCACCAACTAGTTATGCCTATATTTACCTTCATGCAACTTGACAAAAGTCAGCTTGCCCAAACGAGTTTCAACATGGTCGCAGGAGCTACTGGCATTGGACGTTCACAATTGGGATCTGCTGTGCCACCAGAGGTGCCACCCGTTGGGACCGGTGGATGTGATGACATGGGAAGTTTCATAGGGCCTTAACATATAACCTTCAAGGAAACTACCATATGTGGGTACCCAAAAATTGGATGGTTTATAAGAGAAAAGCCTATTAAAATGGGATGATTTGGGGGGAAAACCTACCATTTTTAGGAAACTACCATGTTCAGTTGTTCGATATTCCATGTGAGATTATTTTTGATCGATTGTTGATACTGTTGATGGCTAAAATCCGGCTAACCGGTTGATATGGATTTTTTTCTGACTATTTACATGGTTTTGTACATCCCAGGTGGTTGTTTGGGATTTCTGAAGCATCAACAGTATTATATGAATATACAATGACAACTCTTGAATCTATATTTGTTTGGGTAAAAGAGCTTCTTTAATTCGCGACCTGGATTGAGTGCCTCCAAATCCAAATGATGGTCACTGAACATGCCCCCAAAAACGGGAACGATAATGGCTCCAAAACGAGGTCAAGAAACTTGAAGAACTCCTGGTTGAAGATGGATTTTCCTTTTTCCCATATGTTGGGATATGTATTTGTTTCCTGGACATTAAGTCATTAAGATGTCATTTTTTTGTGTTAAGTTGGAGGGTAAATAAACACACCTTAAGTGTGTCAGAGCCAATTTCACAGGTGCTTCTGTTTATGAAATTGTTGCAATTAACATTATTCATCTACTGTATCCTCACATAGTATATAGTCAGTTCCTAGTGCTAAGCACGATGTTTTAACCACTTAAACCGTTTTGACACGGAAATTCCCGTTGGTTTCAAAAAAAAAATAACACCGTTGGTCCCCTTCCAACGTGGAATTCCGACAAAACGCGGACGTGGAGGTATTGAAGCTTCATGTGCCAAGCAATACGAAACGAGCGAATTTCACGCACTTCACCGTTTACACGCGCTCCGTTTTGGTGGAACAGAACCTTGGCTCGTTTGAAAACGCCGGCCGTTTTGGAGGGTTATTTTTTTGGTTGAATCTTGAGCTTGGACATTGGAAAGTTGGAAAGTTGAAAGAAAACATTGGGGGAAATTGCATGCACTTGTGGCTTTTGGTGAATAGAAACCATGTATATAGAAATTCCATTAAATTCCGATGTTTGGACAAAAATCCTGTGTTGAGGCTTCATGTTAAAGTCAATGGGTGTGATGTGACATTAGAGAGATTTCCACGTTTGGTTGAATTGAAAACAATTAAAAAATGTCCTATCCTGAGGCCATAATCAAATTATTGAAGGTCATATGTTACAAACGATGTCACATCTTTAAATTGCTTTGGCTATACTGTAATCATATGGTGCTGGTATCATGTTTTTCTCTTTGACACATGTTTCTTGAGGATCAATTATGCTCCTTGGATCCTTTTGTGGGTATGTATGCCCAATTTTGAGAGCATCCTCATGTCCCACAATATAAAAGTGTTTTTTTTTTCAAATGCTACTAGGGCTAGTCACATCCTCAAGTCAACAAGTCTTTCCAAGTCCACATGGAGAAGGTTTTTTCTCTCCCAGATCGGTTGACCAACCAAGTCATCCTGACATGTTGGTTTCATCGTAGCCTTCGGCGCCGCTGCTTTTTGCCGTCCTTCAATAGGAGTCGTCCCTGAGATTTATATCCAAAAAAGATCAAGGTTGCAGGATTGGTTTTAATAAATCACATTTGATTGGTTTGTTCAATCAAAATGGTACAAAAAGATCCAACAACTTGAACATCAAAGATGTGTTCTTTACACACAAAAACCATAGATCTCCATGGTGATCCTAAAGTTCTGGCGTATTCTGTTGAGGATCAATTGGGGTTGAATGGTTAAAAACTGAGGACGACACCTGCCTTTTTGGCGATTCAAGATGAAGCTTCTCGTGCGAACAATGTCTCCTTCATTGATGATGTTTGGGAGCCCAGAGGTTTTTTTTGCGGTTTTGAAGTTTTGCGTTTTTTTGGATGGTGTTTTGAGACAGGGATCCGTTAAATTTGTTTTTTTCAGGTTGTGTGTGTGTGTTACAATATGATAAAGATATGATATAAGTATGTATATTTGATGATATATATATATATATACATGTACATGGTGTATGATATATTTATATGTACTTATTTGTACCATCTATGTAATATTTGGCCTTAAAACATCTCATCAACTTTGATACACTTCAACTAACCACATATGTATATATGTATTCATTTATATATAGATATCCTATCTTCCAGGGTGTATCTAGTCTCAGTCGTTGCATTGACCAAGCAAGAGAGATATAAACATTTCCTGAGCAACGAATAGGACATATTGACATATGGGCTATGTACGGAAAATCCCCATAGTCCATAACAGGGTTGTCCGACACATTGTTACCAAACATTTCAGGTACCTAAAATGGAGGTACAAAAACCTATATAAGCTGTATGAATACGGCTCATGTAAGGGAAAACCAAACCCCCAAAATAGCCTGAAATAAGGTTCAGTTCAGTACCTCCATTTTTGGTAACCTGAAACTTTTGGTGATACTTTCCACTGAATCCTGGTCGGTTAATAGGGATCCTTATGTCATGGTTTATGAAATAATCCCTATTATAATTGGGTAGGAAAACTCATCCCCTGACCATTCGTCAAACAACTTCCCCTTCCAGTCATTTCTTGGCAGATCCCCTCTGTCCTTGAAGGATTTGGACCTTGGTGAAATCGGTGGCAACTTGACATGGCTACCACCAGTTGATGACAGCGAGGTTGGACAAATCGATTCCTGGAAAGTTGATGGTTGGGTTGGTTGGGAATCATTGGATTCTCAGAAGGGTTGGAATCATTGGATTCTCAGCAAGTCTCATTCGATTTTTGCAGGGTTTTGGTTTGGATCTCCAATCCTCACCAGTGACTTTTTTGAGATCCCATGATTCTTAGTATTTTATGTTGTTTTCGGCAGAGTATACCCGATCCATTTGAAAAAAAATATGATTTAACAAAAACCAACAGATACACATAGTGCATGTGTGCCAGTATTCATGCACTTGTGCGATGTGACGGACCAGGTGATCGACTATGTCATTTATTTAGCGGAGGACTGCGTTGTCACAACACTGTGAGTGCTGGTATGAGCCATGTAAACTAGGTGGTGGTTTCAAACATTTTTTTTTTCACCCCTACCTGGGGAAGATTCCCATTTTGACTAATATTTTTCAGATGGGTTGAAACCACCAACCAGAAATGTATGAAACAAATCATTCAATTGTAAGTGAATAGTTTCCAGTCCCCCTGGGTGCAGATAAAAAATACTGCTTCCTTCATTGTGATCCAATTATCATGATCCCTTCATTCCAGTGATCATGATGAATTGTAGTTCGGAGGTGATGCAGCTAGTGATGAATGAGTACGTAGGTGTTTTTTTTGCTTACAGAGCATTTCTCACTCCTATTTGGGGAAAACAAAACATGTTGGCTTAACGTGTTGAAACCACAACCAAGATGATGTGTTTTTGGTTCTGGTATATGGTTTTACAGCATAATCACTTCATTATCTTACTTGGCAGTATACGCCACTTATGCGCCAGGTTGATATTGCCTTGGTTTCGGGACTACACTGTTACATGCTACCCAACACCCCACCCCAGAATCCCAGAACCAGAAATTTCCATTGAAGAAATGTCACCATTAAAGGAGTTGTTTTAAGTAATTTGTGTGTCTAAATTGAATTTCCACAGCAATTTCAATGTCGTAGTGCCGGTGTTGATACGGAACTTCATTTTCTCTCCTTGTGATTCAGGTCGGCCAATGAATTTTGGCGAAGTGAACCAAGTAAGATCCACATCTCCAAGACTCAGTTTCACCACATTCCCTTTGCAAAAAACTCCATATGGATCCCGTCCCAGTTCCCCCTGTTTCTTATTAGGCTACGGCTACAAGTCACCCCCGGTGTACCACGGTGCAACCACGGCACCAAAACGCAGCGTTTCAACGCAACGACAGGATCGCTTTGGAAGCAATCGAAGCCTTTTAGGCAATGTGACGGTTGATACCTACAGCGCCTTGGATCGGCGGGGTGAAACGAATGCTTTTTTTGGGACGGACAAACGGCGCCGTTGATGGCCGAAATGGTGTCTTTTTTTGGTGAGAAAAAATAAGGTCAGAGAAAGTAAAACTTAAATACTACGAATGATGAACGGATAATTAAGGAATGACTTCAAAATCCTTCGCAAACTAAACAAAGCATCAATGCAATGTGATTGGCATTCAAAGCTCCAAAACAATTTCACTCCCAACAGATGACGAGATGACGATAGAAGCGCTGGGGATTGACAAAAATTCAACGGGACATGAGAAACCCTCAGCCAACCTCTTCTCAGCTTGTTAAGGAAATCCTCCTCAATGACCTTCATGAAGGTTTAGGATGGTTTTAGAGATTCATCCGAATTGCCCAGCCAACAAGAAAACAAGATCTTTCAAAACACACTTACTTTCACTTTTTTAATAGCATACTTCAACAACAGCCTATAAGGAAGGGATATTCGACCACCCACTGTGTTGTAGCTGTCCTCAATGACAGCACCGTTCGCTCATGCGATCAGGTTTTCCGGTCCCGGAGAACACGCAGCTGCTTCGGCACACGCACTTGCTGGTTTATGCACGCTCTGTGCTTGAAGAGTGACCTGCTGACATCAGTGAGATCTTGACTACCATGTGAGAATGAAGAGTAACGGAAAAGAAGGGACCGATTTATTTCCCTTAACCTGGGAGATCTGGGGGTGCAATATTTGATGCTCCTAATTCTTATATTCAACTGTATAGAAGGTTGTGTGATGGTTATTTCAGATCTGAACAAGAACAAAGAGGCAAAGCTCAATAAACATTTCAGAACATTGCAGGAAAGAGGTGGATCCTTTCATTAGGGTTATGAAATCCTTTTTAGGAACCAATCATTGATAAGCGCAATGGATCCATGGGACTGGTATATTTACCTACATTTACCATAAAAATCCACCATCCATGGATCGGTAAATATACCGTTCGTCCCATGGATCCTATGGGAAGCACAATGGATAAACAACTAAGCCTAAGATTTCGAGTCATGAAAGGATGCCATTTCACGTTGAAGTTGGCTGGATGTTTGTAAATCTGCCCCCAATGCTTATATGTAGACAACGGTTGTAGTTGTAGCACAGGTTTTTTTCCACAAAATATGGTTATGGCTCAATTGTATTGATCTCAAAGGTCATGACTGGAATACAAGTTATATACATATATTAGCATTATAGAGAATATATGTATATATATAGATATATATTCATTTACAATCTAGTTGGGGAGATGTTACAAATTGACTCATAGTGTTCAACTGGGTTGAAACCACCACCTAGATGAATAGATAGATAGATAGATAATGATAAATGGATATAGATAGATAGATAGTTAGATAGATAGATAGATAGACAGATGCATGGTTAGATAGATAATGATATTGAGATTGATACATATAAAAATTATATATAATATACATATAATCATAAACTATAAACCATATGTTGCCTTTTTTCTGGTGTCCCCAAACTGCTCCCTTCAAATTTGCCCAACAGCCGACAAAATCCCAAAATCGACGACCTCTCGAGGCAAACCACCCCAGCGGCGGTGGTCATCATTGAGACAGTGGCCACGGTGAGCAACGTGACCTTTGTGGATTTAGCACCTCGGCAAAATGCTGCTACCCTTGGGATGGTACCTTAGCTGTTTAACCCACCAAGGAGCCCTTTAAAAGAGGATATATACCCAATAAATACCCATTGTATAAGGTTCATTTTTCCAAGGTGTCATTAATTTTGAACCCATTTTGTGGGGTATCAAACTTGATACAAATGTTGCTGGTAATTTTGATGGATGGATTTGCCCTTTTAACAGTGCATTAAATTTGGGTTGGTAATATAAGGACCACTGTTTTTGTTTTCTTGAGTTTTTTCTCGATTTTGGTGCTCCCCACGAGGCAGGGTCACACATAATATGTGGTCATTGATAATTGTTGATGGTTCAGAAATCCGGCTAACCACCTACAATGTATATGAAGCCCTGTTAAATGATAGGATTACCCTCTAGGGAACTAACATATCCCATCAAAAATCATGTTTGAGTCGATGAGCTTCCGAACTTCCCTTTCGGTGAGATATGTATCCATTCCCTGGAGGGTATGGCAGCCATATCAACTGGTCAGGACGCCATTCAATGCAGTTTCCTGGTTCCCTTCATAGGTGGTAGGTAGCATATAATCCCCTAGTTGGCAGTATATACCACTTGTATACCACTTATATATATATATATATATATATATTGCCTATTGGGTGATTATATATCACCGATCCCACCTATTAAGGGAACCAGAAACAGCTATTGAGCCATTGCTTGTCGGTCCTAGGACTTAGATGAAGCCGAGTTGGGTGGACGTGTTACCTTTGATGGCGCGGGACTATCTGAACGTGTGGTGAGCTATGTGATTTATTTGGTACCTTGGTACGGCCCTACACAGCAGAGGGGTCATGGGTCATGCTACCCATTTATGTTGGGGTGGAATCAATTCATAGGAAGATTGATGGAGAGATATGAATCAGGGGTCATTGAATGATAGCGATTTTTTTTGGTTGGGGGGGGATCAAATTTGATGCAAACATAAACAAAGCATCATATCTGTTTGAGGGATTTTTTGTTTCTTGTAATGTGCATTGTTTGGGATGGTGTCAAAGAGTGACCCCTTGTTGAGGGTGATTTTTGTGTTTCGTCGTTAAAGAAATCCAACGGGTCCTTTTCGTTTTTAGAGGAGGGTGAAGTTTGACGATGGGGTGATACAGCTTCACCCAGGGGTTCAGGGGTTTTAGAACCATCCCAAACTGATTACAGGATGTTGTTTATCAACAGTATATACACCCCTGAAAATTAGTATGGAACTCCCCAAAATGAAGGTTTGGTTCAGATGATGTTCCCTTTCAAACAGGGTTCCAGCCGTTCATTTTCCAGGGTGTGTGAACCCGCCATTTGGAGGCCCCAATACATCTAAGTCAGTCAGATCATCCCAACAAAAAGTGTGTAAACAGCAAGGGAATTTGACCCTAAACAATGGCCTGATATAGATTTGCTTTTGATTTTAAAATATGCTAAGTCAAACATCCTTGATATTGCATGTGTGTGTTTTGTGAAAAGAGTGTTCGGAACACCCAACTTGAGTAACCCTAGTGCTCCAAAGACTTGAAGTTAGAAGGTGTTTAGGTACCCCAAAACCCACTCCAAAACCACGGTGTAGAAGAGATTTCCCAGTGAAAAATTACTTCAGGCCACGTCCTTCATGCCAGTGGCAGGCGAGAAGATGGGGATAGAAAAGGCAAAAGGGGGGTATAGATGACATATTTTTTTTGGAACTTTCGAAGTACCAAATGGGAAAAGGAAAAAAAACATCATCTACATTTACAGGTAATTGTTCTGTTAATATATATATATATATATACATCATCCAATCTGTTTCCTGCTCAACAAGCTAGCCAAACCTTGTTTTTTTGACTATCCCTTGAGTTGGCTTCAGCGATCCCAAGCTAAAGCTTCATTTGCCACTATTTACTGGAAAGGTAGACAACCCAAATCTACTAGTAGGTGCTGGCAACTCAAACATTGTTTATGTTCACCTCCGATCCAAGGGGTTTCATGATCCAATTTGACGAGCTAGTATGTTTTCAAATGGGTTGGTGAACAACCACCAGCTAGAAATTCTTTCTGCCCCCCAAACAACCGAGCTATTGATTTTTGTTGCCGCTTCTTTTGGTGCTTGGGTTTGGTTTTTGGAGATAGGAAGGATGGAGTTGTTTTTTTCCGCCGAAAAATTCTGGGGTCAACTTATGGTAATTTGGTGGTTTGGGATTCTTCCATGAACCTAACTTAGTAGTCTTATTTTCATGAAGCAAGAGTTTGTCCATTAAGTTTATTCCCCAAAAAAAAATCAATGATCATAAATCATCTTAACTCTTAACAAACAGAACCTACCGGGTATTTCTCCCTAGTGCTCCAAATACATTTGTTAGGAGGTGTTTAGGTACCCAAAACCCATTCCAAAAAACCAGTTGTAGAAGGTAATTGGAGCATAAGGGTCTACTTGAACCACTTCATTCTTGGAACTTTTCAATCACGGCTTCATGACAACCCTTACGCAACCCCGGCTGTGGTGCCATCGCAGGTCGTTGGAAGATCTTAGAATTCACGGGTCGTGAAGTGATGGATCTTCCTCCCGAGACGCCGTTGAAGAACTTTTCCTACATCTTAGCAGCTGGGATGTTGAAGGGGCAACACAGGATGAAATGCCTGCCACCCTTTTTTTTGGGGGAGGATATCAAATATTTCAAATAATGATTGTAAACAGTTGTATGGTTATTTTGAAGTTATTTTCGGAATTTGCATGTAAAAGTGCATTGTTTTGGTTGAGAATATTATCCGGTTTTGAAGATGAAAGACATAAGCCCCAACATAAAACGTAGCGACAAGCTGAGATCAGCAAAATAGCAAAGCACTAAAGTCTTGTTTGTCCAGATACCCATCTTACAAAACCAGCCCCTCTTGCCCCCCCCCAGTCCTGCCACTAGTGCCATGTACATGAATTATTTGATGAATCAGTAGTACAATTTGTGATGCAAAGCTATTCGTGATCCTGATGTTTTTTGCCACTTATGGTCGTCGGAAGCTTTGTTGTTTGCTCTTAGTGAGTGATCCGTACGCAGGAAGAGTACTGATGACGGATCCATGGGACGAATAATATACATTTGCCCACTTTGGTTGGTGGAGGTGTTGATGGTAAATTAGGAGGTATACACATAATTAATATACCATTCCCACTGATCCTATGAGGTAAGGTTTATTCTAAATTGAAAATTCTATGCTTCTTATCCCCAAAATTCTGTCTCCAAGCCCGTATATCTTTTATTCTGAGTTTAAATTCTCATGTGTTTGTTTGTGGTGGATGCCTCTTTTTCTTGCAAGGCAAACAAAAAAAAGCTCTTATATAGCGAAGCTTGAAACCAAGAGAGTTTTGTTGATACCCTCCGGTAAACTAACATAGCAATGGAAAATGGACCCTTTGAAGATGTATTTCCTATTGAACATGGGGATATTCCATGGCTATGTTAGTTTACCAGAGGGTAGATCCATCGAGGTCTATAGCAAGTCCATCCTGGCGGAGCAAACCACACCAGCCTTTTTTGCATTGAATGATAGCATCGCTTCAGCTTCAGGCGGAATGTCCAAAAATGCCGGGTGGGTGGGTGGTGTGTGTTTTTTTTGAGTTGGGGTTCCCGGAGTTTTGGTAAATGTAGGGTAAACTAGGTGGTGGTTTCATGTTTTTTATTTTCACCCCGAAACTTGGGGAAATGATCCAATTTGACTTACGCATATTTTTCAAATGGGTTGGTTCAACCACCAACTAGTAAATAATGGTAAATATATACCAATCACATGGATCCCTCATGTTTTTTTTTGGAAAAAAAACACCATGGCGAGGTGTGGCCTTTTTCGATTTGGACCTTGATGAAGGCGATATCGGTGGAGCCTTGTAGCTTGGCGGTGGTCATTTTTTCAATCATGGGATCCAATGGTTAATATAGTCCCTTAATATCAATGGTTGTTTCTGGTTCCCTCAATAGGTGGTAGGTAGCATATAACCCCCCAGAATGCAATATATAATGTGGTATATAAGTCATATAAACTCCATTGATAATAAGGCCTTATTTGGGGGGGGTGGGGGGGCAACTGCGGGGCAAAAAGCACATCCGAAGCCCTCTTTTTTGGAGGGTTACTACCATGATTCTTAGGGGTTTTCTGATTTTCAGGGATTTTTCTTGTTTAATGCACTGTTTGGGTTAGTAATATAATGACCACCGTTTTCTCTTAAACGAAATGTTTGGCATCCAAACAGTTGAAGGTTTCCGAGGTAATTTTGTTGGTTGTTGATGTTGGTGTGTTCTTGTTTCAAACGGATGGTATGTCCAACATCATAGGTTACTTAAAAAGAATTCAAACTACAGGTTTTTGTTGTTGGGAATGCTTTTTTAATTTCATGGTTTTTATACCATTAAAAAAGGGTGTAAACATCCAAGAAACATCTTGTGGTGTACATTTGGAGGAGACAACTCCAACTACTAAGTGGTGCTCGTAAATGAATATATAGTGAATGACCCTCGCATAGGGTCCACTTAGTCGTTAGGGTGATAATCCACGTATGCATATTAGTCCATTCTAAAATATGTTTCAGTACCCCCAACAAAAGCTCTTTGTTAAGTAAGAGTCCTAAGTACGTATTTTTGCTAAGTAAGAGTTCCACAGTTATTCAGTAGCACTCTATCAATTGTGTTACTGTGTTTTTTTGTTTGGAGCTCCACAAATGCAGCACCTTGGAGCATTGGAGAGCCCTCCAACACAACTGGGGTCTCCATTTGTTGATAATTTCTTTCAAAGTTTCAACCTCCGATGATGGAAACTGCAGGGGAATTATTTTGTTTATATATAGTTGTCCCACTCAACCAATTTAGGTTGAATATTCCTCCATGAGCCTCAGGATGGTTTGGGGTTTGTCACCCTTTCCCAGGATGCCTAAAAGCCACCAGGACTATTGTGATTTTGTCCTATTCTGACGTCATCCCCCCTTCATCTGGAGGGTTTTCAGCAGTCAAGTATCTTTTTTCATGTTTTTTGGCGTTGAGGGGGGAATCCAATTTGGACTCCACTATTGCCACATGTCACATGTGTTGTGTTGATGAGATTCCCATTGATTTCGGAGGGATGATTTTTACCCAGGCAATGGCAACCACCTCGTGATGCATCGTTGGTGGAGTTTTATGAGATCTACTTGGCATCTTGAATTGATTGAAAGCCGTAGAATCTGAGAAAGGTATACAGTATATGTATATAAAGACCTACAACCCAAATGACTCTTGTTTTGATTGGAGTCTAGGCCTTGTTTTGGAGGGTTGACCTTCAAAAATAGGGGTCAGTTGGGTTCTAGGTATGCATACAAAACATCAGACTGCGGGTTGCTTGATTTTGGTTTGGAGTTTTAAAGAAATACCTTCCCGAAAACTAGTGACTACAACCTGAACATGTTGAATTTTTCAAGTTCAGACTATGACTTCTTATCAGGGTGCCATGTTCATGTTCCAGCTGCTTGTTTTGAGAAGGTGTCTAAAAGGGTTTTTATCAAACTGAAAGTAAATGGTAAAACTATTAGATCCCCGGCTTCATAAGGAAAATGGATGAAACATGGATGTCAGGCTGGATTGACCATGTAATTTTATAAAAGGGGAACATTTCTACTATCCATGTGGAGAAAGTATTCTATGAAACGCAAACATCATCTTGCAACGGGATGGTGGTACAAAAGTCTTTTTGAAGAGCGTTCATCACATGCTACAAGATCTGACAGGGTTGCTGCAAGAGTTTGTCTCATGTTTCCTTAGATCATGCGGCAATGTATTTTTTCTTGCATTACAGAACTGTGTTGTTTCTGGCAACATTTGCTATTATCCCAAAAAGATCTTCAAAAAGTCCAAAGATTGAGTTTCTACCATGTTATACGTTCTTTCTTAAATTCTTACTTAAAGGTTTTCAAAATTGACAACACTGATAGCATCCATGGGACGATTGTATATTTACCTACATGAAAACCATAAAAAATCAACCTTTCATGTAAGTAAATATACCACTCCCATGGATGGTATGGGTTTCCCTGGGAAAGTTGAAGTCAAGCTTCAGACATCCGTTTGGACCCTCGAGGCCAACGGCAGCTTTGGCGATTGGAGGTTGTATGAGAGCACCGTTTCGGTGACAAAGCAAAGTTTCCTGGATCTTCGTTGAAGGTGAGGTAAAGGTCTTTGGTCAAATTAGCTAGAAGCACCTCACTGACACGAGTTTTCACAGCAAAATGGTGGTTTAGTAAGAGAATTCCACTGCAAATGGTGGTTTAGTAAGAGAATTCAACTTATTTCAGTGAAACATAGGTGGGTGAAATATTATAATTTGGCCAGATAAAGGTGGAATGTTTGTTGTTCGTGATATCATGTGAGGTCACCATAGACTATGGTCAAATATATGCAGATGACTCATCTGCAACATCCATTGGCTGAACCCCCGCCATTGCGGGGTTACACAATCATTCATTTTTGTTGGAATCTCGGTTTCAACCAACTCACCAACTAATTATTATCAGATGAATTTCAAAAAACATACTGACATAGTTCAGCCTTTTTTTTGTTGATATATCCAGCGATCATGACGTTTGAAGTCAGGTTTCTCCATGATTCCGCCAAGTTTGGGAGGGACATTGGATGGTCGTAGATCTAAAATTGGTATATGTTTACTTGATGTCAATTGATCAGTTGATGAGGAACAAGCTTTCAAATTGAATTTTTGTCAGCCTGGTCAAGTATGGTCAACTACTGTGTGATATCAGAGAGAACATACGTTTGAAAAATGAAACTGCCTCCACATTCTACGGAACTTTCACTTCAAGTGACATCAATGATTATATGAAACATATTATGCAAGCTTTTCTGAAGGTGCCTTTATGATTATAAATTGATTCTGGCATACGTAGAGTATCCGACATGTTCAGCTTTGAGATCATGATCATGGGAGGGTTCATCCACAGTAGATTATACATGCACAATTCAACACCAATGCAATGCCCAGCAACAACACGAACAACAGAAGGTCACAACCACAACAAATCCAAGCCTTTAGGTTTGCAGATTCCCGCAGAGACCAAGCTGACTTTGGATGTTCCTGGGAGATACGCGAGCAAGTGTGTTGAAGGTGACGTAGATGTCGAAGTTCACTTGATAGGGGTTATATGTTTGCACATAAAAAAGGACTCCATAACAAAAAGGAAAGGATCATCAACTATAGACCATCAACAAAAGATATCATTATTTCACTACCCAGGATGGTTCATTGTGGAAAATGATCATGTTCACTGGATTTGCTGTTGGATTTGTTGTGGGCTTCAAATTTTGTCACTCTAGATGGCCATGTTGTAAAACTATACCTATACATATATGTAAATATTTATATATAGTGTACAGGGTTATGTTCACAACGCTTGTTCCATTTTCTGCAGTTTAGATGCCTTGACAAAGAAATGTGTTCAGATTTTTGTGCGGTTTCTCTGCCCTAAAATTAGGTATGCTACCTAGTGAATCTCACCCACAATTTTTCAAGGTTGCATCCAACTATTTGTTGCAAGTGTTGATTATCAAATTATGACTACTTCATAAATGTGTTCAATGTTGTTGTTTCCTGCCCAAAACAACGGACGCCTGGATGCATTTTTGTTTATCTTCACCTGTTGTTTTTGGTTGCATAAAACCACCTTTTGAGAAGCTCTCCAGGATTTTTCTACTTTCACCAAGAGGTACACTAGGGTAAAAAGTTTCGTTTCACAGTTCCCATGTATCGGTCCCTGAATCCCTGAAACTAACATGGCACCTGAAAATTGATGGTTGGAAGATGAATTTCCTTTTGGGAAGCCATCTTGTCAGGTGCTATGTTAGTTTCAGGGAAGATATTTGATTTAATTATTTGGGTTGTGCTCAGTGCGCCTCTGGATGAGCATTTTCCCTACTATATGACGAGCAAAGGTGAGGGTTGAGCACCAACCCGTTACACCCCCGAAAACGAACATGACAATTGGAAAGTCACATTTTTTGATAGGAGATACATCTTCAAATGTTTTTTTGACTTCCATTGTCATGTTAATTTTCGGGGTGGGGGGGTTATGTTTCTATCATGTTTATATAGGTACCCCTGAACATCCTTCAAACCTACGGAACTTGGGGGATTCTTTGGCCATGCATTCTGATGCAGCGAACTTGAGGCTAATGGTGGAATGTTGACCCATGCACTGGTCTACACCAGGTGGGATGACTTGGATGATTTGTGATGGAAGAAAGCCAGGTGAGCAATGAAAAAAGATGCACCTGGTTGTTTAGGGTATAGGGGATCATATTACCCAGGTGTATAGGGATTATGATAAACTAATGATAAGGATCATCCAACAAGCATTTCATGGAAAGTATAGAGGTTCCTTTTCGTGGCTCAGGTGGATGTTTGAAGCACAATTCACGGGCAGTTTGCAGATTCGAATGGTGTTGCTATGACCTTCCTTTTACTTCATCGATTAATGTGGCACATTCAAATGCTTTTCGCGGTATTTCCATTGGTGTTTCCTCGAGACATTTCATGTCAAGCACAGTCGCTGAACATCATAAGGTCGGCGCTGGTGGAACAAAGTACACCAAGCAGTCACGTCATCGTAGACGAAGTCGCCAGTGTGTCCAATATCTCTTTTACAGAGCCTTTGGTGATCAATATCTCATGATTGACGTGAACATAAGGAAAACCATTAGTGGTTCGGGTTTTTTTAAGTTCAAGGTATGGTTTTAAGGACTGTCTTGGTGAACAAAACCTGATCGTTTGGCTTGATATGGTTATAGGATGTTATAGGGACCCTTGTTCATCAAACTATCAAACAGTCCTCGTATGCAAGCAGTACAATGGAACGGAACCAGGTGTTTTTTGAAGTGCTTCTGATGTGTTATTTCTGAGTAAGTTACATTCCCAACAACTAATACCCAGAAGTTCTGTTGATTCCAAAAACTGACTTTGTTTCCCTTTTTGGGGCAAAGTCATCACTTGTTGTTCCAAGCGGGTCTGAATGTTTAGCCACAAGATGAACGATAAATCTTAAGGCCTCCATCATCCCTTTGGCATTTTGATTGGGGAATAAAATCAGCTCAAGTAAATTTTGATTGCATCATTTCCCGTTGTACTTGCCAATTTTTGCCGAGGATTTTGGCTCTCCCCATTGTGACCATCAATTTTGTGGCTCATCATTACATTTTTGGTAGAAATGTGTACGACTGAATCAGCAATTTTGACACCAAATTTCCACTGAATTTTCGTTGTAACGTTACCTCCAGGCGTTTGGTCATGTTTTGAAGGTGTGCCTTTGATTACTGTGGCATGTTGCCTAAGAAATACACCGCCAAAAAACGAAGATGAACACCGCAGCGGTGTCCTGAAAAGCTTGCAATGTAAAAAAACATCATCATATAATATACCAACAGTATAAACCTGGGTGGTGGTTTTTCATATTTTTTTAATTTCACCTGATTTTTCTGGGAGATGATCCAAGTTGAAACCACCAACTAGAAAATCTATATACCAACACATTGATATAACTTATGTCTAACATCTATTTGCCAGATTACCCAAGAAAGAGTCGATTGGTCTAGTCGATTGATGCCAAAAATCCACGAGTTGAGAAATCAAGGATTTGGATTTAGATCCTGCGGAAGTGGGTGGAGTGGTATCTTGGTCACCACCACCTTTGACCTTCGCCACTCGGATGAAGTTTCCGCAGAAAGATTGGGAGATTCCGGATGGGGATGTTCGGCAGTTCCAGAATCGGAAGGACTGTAGGGTTTTTCAAAAGCAGAAGTTAAAGACAACATCTTTCAGAACTTGTTTGGGTGGTGGTTTCAAATATTTTTTATTATCAACCCTATTGGGGGAAGATTCCCATTTTGACAATTTTTCAGAACTTGTTGTTTAAAAAATACCCATACCATCCATGGGACGATTTGTATATTTACCGCTCCATGAGTGGTTGATTGTTATGGTAAATGTAGGTAAATATGCCAGTGCCATGGATGCTATGAGATAGATTTATCCGGTTCAATGACTTGAACAAAAAGCTTGGTAATCTCTTCAACAATATTTCCCAAGTCTTACAGCATGGGGACTGGAACTATGGTGGGTGGACTTATCTCTTACATTACCGTGGTTGATTTTTGAATTGTTCTAATTAGTGATAACAAGAAAGACGCTGTGGCACATGATTGATATTTCATATAACACTGTTCTTATATCAAGCCCTTCTCCCATCACACCGTGGCATCATCATCACCACTGCATTGGCATTGACCATCAGCATTTGTATCACCATGGCCTAGCTGGTACTTGGAAAGGAGCAATTTGGAACAAACGGGGTTTCGAACAAATCCCCAAGCATAACAGGGATCGATAGACGGAGCTATTTTCCAGGTTTCGATCAGCACATCTTAGAAAATCCATCACTATTCACCATCATCAGCATCATCTCGCCATGTTACTCATCAGCACTATTCATTATTCAACTGTTTTCTTGAGGTACAAAGTGTTCACTTGTATTTGACGGACTCTGTCGATGGCAATGGTTACATCTCAGAAGTTGAAGCAATGGCAGTGCCTTTGGATGGACGTTCGATGGATGGGTGTTGTAGAGTGATTGATGTTGAATGATTTTGATCTATCAGTTACAATATGATCTATTATATAATGTGTATCGCATTTAGCACTTTTTAATTTTTAGATTAATACCAATATATATATTATATTATATTATATTATATTATATTATATATATTGTATTTATTTATTGTTATATATATACACATGCAGGTTCCATCAAAACCCGGATAGTTTCGAAAAGGACCTCCCAGGTGAATATGTGAAAGACCAGATCTACAGGTGGTTTGTTGTTTTGTTTTGGGCAGATGCAACTTTTGTTGTGCTCAACCAACAAACCAGGCTTGGACAACGTTCCCAGGCATTGCGTATACCAGTGTGACCAACAACTCTCGATTTTTCTGAATATATATATATATATATGTAAACATATAGCCTAAGAATCCAGGACGTCCTCCTGAGATATCCTGAGGATGGGATAGGATCCCGAAAAATGCCGCTCTAGGGAAAGGTTTGGATTCTGAAGGATATATACATGGGCTAAACTATAAGGACCTTAGCTTAAAGTTATTTCATGGTCCTTTGGCGAAGGGAGTAGGATTAGCAAGAATTGGTAGGAAAACTTTTTGACTATAGCCAATAGGCTATACCTACTCTGGATAGACTACTAATTCGCAATAGTTCCCTCCAGGCAGTGAAAAGTTTCTATGGTCGGCAATCTTTTCCAGAAGCACTGATCTCTGTTTTCTTTCAACAACACGTTCAGTGTTTTAGAAGATGGCATGGCGTGGTCGGTCCAAACAACAAAATCCCCAAAAAACATCTAGGGTTTTGTAATCATAGATTACGGAGGATTTTCTTGGTATCGTTTTTTTTGGATTCTATGTTTTAGTAGGTGATACTAGCTACTTCAAGTATGAATCGAGCAAACCCTCCCTGAAACTACCAGTTCGCCTCTGAAAATGGAGGGCTTAAACCCTGGAAGTTTCAGGAGATTCCGAGATTGGTTTCACCCACATTTTTGGGGGGTGAACTGTTAGATTCAGGGGCCGTGTACCCGAAAATCATTAGTAGGGATTGTTATTGTTCCAGGCGGTTTTCTATCATATGATCCATTTTCCATTCTTGGAATCCATCTTTTTCAAAATCCCGACTGTTGGTCACATGAGCAATGAAAAATGGGGCAATGAAAAAAGGGGACCCTGGTTGTGTAGGGTATATATGGGATTTTACTACACAGTTGTATAGTGATAATGATCCATTATAAGGATCCCGGATCCCTATTAACCAACCAGGAATCAATGGAAAGTAATCATGTCGTTTTTTTTTCTTAGCTCACATCATTTCGGGATTTCCATTGGTGCTTAGGGTTGGTGGTTGGGGTTGGTGGTTTGGATTCCGATTGGATTCCCTTATGAACCCGGGATTGTTCCTTGGGGGTATCCCTATTCGAATCCCAAAACCACCTGGCCCCAAACCACCAATTCACCATTAGCTGATCAGTTAGCCTTTCCCGGAAGTATCATATATAATTTTTATCATGCGTTGCTACACTCCGGTAAACTAACATAGCAATGAAAAATGGACCCTTGGAAGATGTATTTCCTATTGAACATGCGGATATTCCAGGCAGCTATGTTAGTTCACCAGAGGGTAACATTTTTGGTTATATAAAAAATATATATATATACATATACGTACACCTTGTGAACTTCTGGCTGTCCTGCCATGGTGTCGTTTTTCAGGCCAATATCACAGACCTGCAGATTCTCTACGACACGGACTTGGAAAACTTCACACATTTGGCCATCTTCACCAGGTTTGTTTTTTTTTTGGGGGGAACCAAACCGAAAACGTCGTTGTTACCTGCATGTCTTGTTGTTTTCTTTTTGTAGAAGGAAGATCAAGAAATGAAGAAATTAAACAAAACAACATATGCGGATTAGTACAAGGATACTCAACATCTATGATCACTTGGTGTGGTCACTTGGTACCCAACTTCTGAAGTATTACTTTGTTTTTTCATATAGCAAACTGTGTAGTTTTTTCGAGCAAATCGCTTCTCCTCCCAAAAAAAACACTTGGATTTATGTAAGGTGATTTTTTTACTTTATACCATAGTAAATCATCATCAAAGCACCATTTGGGAGAATGTTTTTGGAGCTTTTTCCAAGCATCTTAAGCAAATCCAAGAAAAGAATGGAGTTGGGAAACCTATCTTCATCACCCCCTGGCCGTTTGAACAAAAAACAGGTCCAGTTTGATTGAGCAAACGACACCCGTGGCCCTCGCCTTGTCGGATACCATTGCCATTGTCTCTTGGAGAAAGGCAGAAAGGTCAAAGGTAGACCTTGGTGTTGGGTTTTTGTTGACCTTATGATGAATCAATTCTCTTGGACATCATGCTATAAAATCATGTGTATATATATATTCCATATATTTCATGTTGTTTGGTCTCAAGCAATTCAACCGAAATCTTCAGCTTGTTTATTATTTCATCATTCATTTTGTTGTTGTTTTCCTTTACGACCCCAAACAGGTGAGTCAAAAACTTCAGCCGTGCTCCATGTCCATCATGGCATGTCCGTTTTTCAGGTGTCCAACGTGTCCTTCGCAGATTTCGATTTGGATCTGACAGAACTGGGAGGTCCCATAACTTGGGATGGCAGCGATGTACCTGACGCTTGCTTAACACCATGGAAGCACTGCCACCTGTTGGTTAAGTTTAACACGCTGGTTAAACACCACGATATTTGCGGGGTTGGATGTTTTCTTAGTTGTTAAATTTGTGATTTTATATTGAAATTTCATTCCAGTAAATCCTACAACATATCTACAAATCACCCTAGTCGGAGTGTAACGAGGCTAATAAATAGAGTTAGGAGGTCCATTGTCATTTCTGCAGGTTGTTGAATTGGAGCGAACGTAAAATGATCAACTTGGAGCACTTGACCTACGAAGTCTTTGGATTACAACCCCGGAAAACAAACAGAATGGAACATGGAAACCCAAAAAATGGATAGTTTATAAAGCAGCTTCCTTGGAAACAAGGGCGCATGTTCAAGTTCCATGTTTGTTTTGGGGGGGTGGATTTAACAATGTGTATTGTTTGGGGAGTTTGTTTTCAATGAAACGTTTCTTTTCAGGAAGTCACCCAAGCTTGAATCATAGATGTTTCAAAGCTGATTGCTACAGAGTGGACATATCATTGGACTCAAAGACGGGATTTTTCTCACTACTTTACAGCTCACCTTTTGTGACGATAATTAGTTGAAAGTTTAGTGATTTCAATCACCTCCTGATTGTTGCTTTTGGGCGTTGTTTTGAAGTTCTATGTTCCAACAAAATGCTGGTGTAATTTAGAATCCCACTTCTATTTACAGCTACACCCTCCGGTAAACCAACAAATTGACATGGCAATACTCCCCATGTTTCCTGGTTACCATCCAAAAATCTGTGGGACAATGATTTACAGCCTCACCTCTATGTACTATACAGCTACCTCTCCCCCCAAAAAATAAAACGAGCATCATTTAACAATGACGTAGTTTTTAACCATCATTGAAAACCATGCAATTGTGTAAGCATCATTGCTTGCAACCCCAATGAAACGAATTCCGACCTTCAAACGACTTAACAGCAGGGAATCTCTTTTCGGATGGAGAACCAGATGGAAGTTTCAATCCAGCAAACTACATACAGTCTAGCTGCTAGCTGGTGCGAACGGACCACCCCCAGGTTTCTACATCAGCACATCTTAGCATGTCAGTGTTTTAAAAAACTACCTCACTGCATCTTGTAACTGGGAAACCAAACAACCAGCAAACCATCAACCTCCTAAGGAAGTGAAAAGCTATGCGATTTACGTTGCCCGTGCGGCTCGAGTGTCTTGGATCTCTGGGATCGCCCTGGGGTGAAATGGGCTGGGCTGGGCTGTCCCGGGGGGGCTGGTAACCCTTTTAATGTATTTCAGTGATCCCAACTAAACACATCTGAATGATATTATTCCAGATGCTCTATATATGGGCTATTTAATGCTATTTACCTTTAGATTAGGTGAAACATATGTGAAAAACGGCCACGCTCAAGGGGAAATGTAGGTAAATATTCCCCTACATGGAGAAACTTGGTGTAAATCATGCGATCAATTATTAATTATGTTCTTTTTTGTTCCGACAATTTGTTTCCATCATCTAGATTTTTTTGTATAGTTGCTTTTGTTGGCAATTAAACCCTTCCCAACCTGGTATATACGGTATGTACATATATATATATATATATTTAAATTTCACGCAGTGCTTCAGGTGGTTGGACCAAGTCGCGTATGTTTGCATCCTCTGGAATCCTTACGTGCCACCAGTGCTCTAGTAGCGGATCCGTCTGAGTACATTGCAGATGGCACAGCAGGACCGCTGAAACGTTGTGTTGTTTCCCATAAGATCCATGGGACTGGTATATACACCTATATTTGGCTGGTGTCTTTATGGTAAAGGTAGGTAAATATACCATCCATACATGGATCCTGTGGGTTTCATTGTTGGGAAACGAGTGGACATTCGGAAAAAAAAGCGGTGTGCATAGGAGTAGAAGTCGGAAAACACATCTTGTGGATGTTGTTTTTGGGGTGAGCATGGTGGAGTATTTGAGGGTGGTGATTCGATGTTTTTTTTGTCAGTGATATAGGTGGCAGTGCTTCTGATTTGCCGACAGAAACATTTGGGAATCTATGAATACAGCAGTAATGTTACAGACAAAACTTTGAAGGGAGTCATGGCAATGGGGGTGGTCACCTCTAGGTTTGCAGCTCTTATGATGACGATGATGATGACGATGACGATGACGATCATGATGATGATGATGATGATGGTGATGATGATGATGATGATAATGATGATGATGATGATGATGATGATGGTGATGGTGATGATGATGAGGATGAGGATGACGATGATGATGATGATGATGATGATGATGATGGTGATGATGATGATGATGATGATGATGATGATGATGGATGATGGATGATGGATGATGATGGATGATGATGGATGATGATGGATGATGATGGATGATGACGGATGTCGATTGATGAAGTTTCATCCAACATGCGACCTTAGTTTGGCAAGGTCGCAGCCTATGGATGTTTGAGGAACCTATGGATTTCTTAAAAACAACATGATTCTGATGATTTGCAATCATGTTTGGTGCTGTTCCTCCTAATAAATCGCAAGACCAGCTGTGGCTCAAACCTTAAACTTAAACTTATTCACCCCAAGTTGTGCCGATCACTAGTCAATCCATCTCAATACGTCTCAATAGATCTATTGAGATGTTCCTTAAAAGAACCGCAACAAACAAAAAATCAACCATATACCCTCAATCGATGTTTGCAAGAGGATCCTTTCCTTTTTGGGAATGCCTATTTTCAGATGCTATGTTAAGTTTTATGGAGTGTAAACATATATAATTTGATCACCTTCACCCCCTAAATCCCAGTTTGGCACAGCTCCCCAGGCGTGACCGGTGACGACGTGGCATTGATCGAAGGTAGCTTCCAGATATCAATCAACGATGAAACCTTAAGCTCCGCCGTGTTGCTGGGACTTCAGTAAACGTTGGATGGTGAGTCGATTAAAGATACGTTGATCCGGTGATGAATTTGTATAATTTGTGATGATGAGAAGATTGCATAAGATTGCAGGATGTCGTACCTTGATGTACCTTGTGGTTTCTTTTTTTATCATTGTATATCATTGTTAAATAACATTTGCTTTTGAACATGGGGGTATTTCAGCCAGCAATGCTAGTTTACGGGAGTGTAGCACATCAGCACTTGTCTAGGTGGTGGTTTCAAATATAAATATTGTTTAATGTTCACCCCGATCCTTGCGGAAATGATCCAATTTGATCCAATTTGACTATAGCTAATATTTTTCGGATGGGTTGAAACCACCACCTTTAAATTTGTATTTGCTGGCAATTTGAGGCAAATTTCCTTGGCCAATCTATTGAGTATCGACGTGGTCAACGTCACGGTGTCGGCTTCCACCGCTCGGCGTTTGGCAAGGCAGGGTACCCATAGGATTTATGGGACGAAGGGTTATATTTAACCACTAGTTTACCACAAAATCAACTAGCCATGTAGGTATTTATACCATACATGGGATGGTATGGGGTAGGTTCTAAATATTCTTTATATACTCTCCTGATGAACTATAGGACGATACAAGTTACGCCTCGCATTGGTACATCTCGCGATATCTTTTTTGAGTGACGGTCAGAATTGGGGACACTCAAAGTGGTGGAGTATACAATAAGTTCATCCTTCCAAAAAGGACCTGACATAACACTTGGAGGATCATCCCAGTTAGTAAGTGGTTAGTAACACCATGTAAGCCATGGAAAGGCCATTTGAAAGGGGAACCTACTTGGGGGACTTATTTACCAAGGTTATTAACCACTGAAATTATATAAATGGGATGATCCTCCAAGCAGGCTTTGCTATATGCTCCCTGTTTGGGTGGTTTTAAATATGACCTTGAGAGGCCGTTGTTTGTTTTTTGTCGTGATGTTTAACGGGGACATATCTGTACAATTCCGGGTTTCGGTATCATGAAAACTCACGGATGTGTATATTTAAACATATTTTATCATGTGATGTTTATAATGATAACATTACTGATTTATATAATATATATATATATATTCGAAAAAAAAAAAAACAATCTTGTAAGTGAATTGTAGAGCAATGTCAGTTATGTCGTACAACGAAGGTTTACATTATTTGCGTTTGTTCTAAAGCAATGTCAGCAAATGGTTGGTAGGTGGTCATTGCATTTGCAAGTAGCAATCCCTCTTCTTAAGGGATAGTAAACCACTAACATAAAACACCAATGGTTGACAATGACAGCAAGATTTACACACACACACACACATAATATTCATGGATAGTTTGGGCAGGTATTTCAGTACTTTCCAGTCATGTATGGATGACCGTGTTTTCATAGATTGGGTATTCTAAGTTACATGTGATTTCATAGGTACACGTGATTATCTTAGAACACACACATTTCAGTCATTTCCAGATGGTACCGCCGTGGAAAACCTACTAGTAATTCTGGACCAGATCCTGCAAGTCTTAAGATCATTCGGGGCTATGGGAAAGATGCTATTGAAACAAGATGTAAGGGTTTTGAAACGTGTTTTGCTACATGAAGTATACATGTTGAACGTGAAAAAAGATGTATATATACACTTTACATATACATAGACCGATGTTATTTACATACATATACAGATATTTACATACATACCTACATACATACTTACATACCTACATGCATACATACAAACCTGCATACATGTTCGTAGCATATCTAAATTCGACTACAAAATGCCAAAACTAGGCAGCTGAGTAGCACTATGGTCAACTTCAAGGTCTTGTCCTCGTTTCTCGGATGTCCAAAGGAGGATGATTTAGATAGGGCAAAGTTCCCTGGCTGTTTAACTGAAGACTTTTGTTTTTTTGGTTTAAAACCATATTTTTTATAAGTGAAGATATTTTTCTGGTGGGGATGAATTAATGGTGTTTTTAAGGATAATTCAGCATCATCATGTTGTGATAAAAAGTAGAAATAATTGATGGCCATGAATCAATACTGATATTTATATATATATATGTATATCAAAGATACCACCGTGAAGTATGAAAAGGATTGTTGATGAATTGAACCTTTTTTTCGAACTTCTTGGGATTCCTTCTCCTGCAGGATTTTTGCACAACATGAGCATTTTCATCGTACGGTCCAATTGCTTGGATTCGTGATGATGTCCATCACAAGCCTTGCTTCATCCTGTCTATGTTGGCAAATGTATATTACATGCGTATATATAACTGTACCATTGTAATTAAATTACAAGCTTCTTCCAAGTGATCCTTTGATCCCCCAAATGGAGGTCACTTAACACATTTAACCCCTGAACAGATCACTTAGAAACGCAAAAAAAGGGTCACGCGGAAGAACCAGCAGTATACATTTGACGTTTCCTATAGTTCAAAGTTGTCTTTTGTTTTCATCTTCAGCAGGCTCGTTGCTTGGAAAATTGGCTTGAAAAACCCTTTTGACATTTCATTCCTAGTGTGTAATATGTAGAGTCATATATATATATATGTATATGTATGATACTTTCATATGATATACATACATGCACCTCATATATACAAACATATACATATATTATATATGACAAGTTCTATGCTATATGTCATCTATATGATATGTATATATATGATATACATTGTCACGTAACCATAACTGTGTGAAATTTCATGTCCCCATTCCACCTTTATCTTCAGCTGCTCCAAACACCGAGGACTGCGACATCCTCACTCTCCAAGTTGACGTCGACATCTTTGGATCCAGTATCTTGGGGTTTTCTGCTCGGAGGATGATCCCAGGGATGTACTTGGATGTCCCAGGAAGTTAGTAAATGGTTAGTAAGTGGGTTATAACCCCAATATACACCATTTAGAAGTAGGTTATAACCCATTTCCCAACCATTACTAACTTCCTGGGACATCCAAGTAAGTCGTTAGGATCACCCCCATTTGTTACTGCCATGGAGTGAGTGAAAGGCCATTTGGAAGGGGTTTCCCACGTTGCCCGATCCTTATGGGGACGAGAACGAACCATGATTAATAAGCACTGAAACTAAATGGGATGATCCTCCAAGTGGGGAGGAAGGAAAATCCAGGGCAACTTAGTGTCTCCTTGAAACGAGCTAAACGAACCACTCCCTGAAACGCCACACATACTGTTGATGGTTCAGAAAATTGCCAAACAATCACCAACTGGGATGTTCTCAAAAACCCCGTTGTGAACATTGATAGAACCAGTAGCACCTGGCAACATGGGCCAAAACGGCCGAAACCGAGAAACTCATTTGAAGCCAGGAACAGTGTTGCGAGGTGTTTTATTCGATAGTTTCAGGAAAGGTAACAATGAAAGGTGGGGAATTGGATCAACACTAAAAGGTCCAAAATGAATACACCAATTTAATTCTAGCGTATCTAGAGTTCAAGATCCTGGTCATGAGTCATGAGTCATATTGTTTTTTCATGCAATGTTACATTAAATTGTTCTTTTAGTATTGCCTCAACAATCCAATAATCCCTCACTGAGAACCCCATCATGATTAGGCACCGTTGGCTGCCATGATCGGACACCTCCTTTTCGCTCTGGGCGTTGAAAGGCACTGTGTCCGTTCTTTTCGCAGCTGCGGGTTGAGTTGTGACCAGCGTTTGGAATCCCCTTTTCCAACACTCAACAATACAAACCATAGGGTTTTGATGTTTTGGGGTTTGTAGGTTGTAAGAATCACTTAAAGAATGGAAACACTCCTCTCTTTTATTCATATATATATATATATATTTACATAATATTATATAACTGTTTGTTTCTGGATTCTGGATGCTTTGCCTTTGATCGTAAGGGATCTTGTTTGATACTCTAAAAAAACGGACAGCCAAATGACCGATTTGAAAAAAGGTGAGTTTGAAATCATCCAACTTCAGGAAGCAGAACTCAGAACGGGTTTCCGTTGAAGGGATGGGTATTTGAATAAAACACGTCTACAGCAAACTGCTTCACCAGATTGTGTGTGTGTGTGTGTGTCAACGAGTTGGGCTTATGGAAAGCAGTGATAAGAGCAATGAAGATGGAGTTGTTCTTCGTATTTGAAGGAACCTGACCATCTTGATTGGTTGTTGCAGAAAACTCTACCTTTTGTCCAATCACCATGGTGACAAATACTTCCCGACCCAACATGAATAAGAAGTATGCTTTGTAAGCTTGGGTCTCAGTTTCCACTGAATGATTATAGAATTATAGTAGGAGTTTGTTGATGACTGGCTGCCTCTGATGCACCTCCTAAATTCATGCCCGAAGAATCATTTGTGAGCATACAAGCTCCTAAGAATTCAACTTAGTCAAATCTCAGGTGCCAAAAATCGGTTACCACCTTGTCAATACAAAACGACGCCTGCAACAACACCATTTCCCAGGGCCATTTCTTTGGAGTTGAGCATCACAAATCTACAGTTCTCTCAGGCTGATTGGGTGGGTTGTTCCAACGATGGATTGATGGGTTGTTCCCAAACGGGATTTTTCGGCCATCTTTTGATGGGGTTGGTGAATTGTACAAGGGACATTATTTGAAGTTTTGGATAGATTATCAAAAAAGATCATATATCCCAGTGGCAAACGGAGAGTCAACAATTTCGGGGTGGAAATGGCGGGGAATGTCAATTCATACAACCAAAAGTGGGTTCATGTTCGCATTTTTTTTACCAACGACGATTTTACTTTGGAAATCTTCAAACAGAAAGCATGGACTGAACATTTACCCTTGCCGTTTACGACATATGTATGGTATATTTATTGTATATTTGATATTTGCATATACATGATACATATATACCATACAATTTTACATAAATCTAGGGACATATTCTATACATTGGATCCTTTGGCTTAGGGTTAAACATTCAAACAAACGTCGTGCTCGTGTCAGAGACTTGACACACAAACACCTGTGAATCAAGGTGTCGATGTCCAGCTGGCTTCCGGCAGAGGTGAATGAAACAGTTCCTTGGTCGTTTTTTTATTTTCCACCCTAACGAGGTGGTGGTTTCAAACATTTTTTATGTTCACCCCTAGTTAGGGAAGATGCCCAATTTGACTAATATTTTTCAGATGGGTTGGTTCAACCACCAACCAGCTAAGATAATCCCCCAATTGGCTGTATATTCACCACTTATATACCGCTCATATAATGCCTTCTGGGGGGTTATATGCTACCTACCACCTATTAAGGGAACTAGAAACAACCATTGAAAGAGTCATTGGACCCTCCAAAACAGAGGGGTTTGGATGTGTACTAGCAGTTGTTTGTTTGGATCTCCAAACCACCAGTTATGAGATTCCATGATTCTGAGGGCAGGTGTTGTTTTGTCATGATTTGTGATGGAAGAAAGAGTATCTTGCAATGCTCCTTTTCCCAGGATGCCAGTGGCAAATAGACTTTACGGTTGGGGATCCCTGAACCTAAAGATATAAACATCTGGAATTCTGGTGGCCACATTTTACTGAGCGGGAGGAACAAAATCCAAAAGGGATATCTTAATGTTGATGTTTAAGGATTCATAGATTCATAGTAAGATTCAGACATATATATATATAATATACATGCACATACATATTCGTATATATTTATATACATCCGTAAATGTGAATATATACGTATATATATATATATTATACCTGTCCACCCAATTTCTCAAAATCCATCTGGCAGGAAAACTTAGCTTCTCTTTGGTGGATCCCTAAAGGGAGAAATTTTCATCGGGTTAAAAAAAAAAGACCCCGAGTCACGAACCGTCCCATACCATTGGGACCAACGGGGTGGCCCTTTACCGGATCCATACATTGTGGTTGTGGTTGCTGTTACGGTGGTGGTTGATCCAATGGGCAAAGTGAGGGAAACTGATCCAGCAGATGTTTTTTTTTGGAATGTCAAACTCCCGGTACTTTTGTGGGGTTTCATGATCAAAATTTGACTTGCGCATATTTTTTCTAAATGGGATTGGTGAAAAACCACTGCCAAGGTTGATTTTTATTGGTAATTTATTAGGTAAATATCCCAGTCCTATGGATCCTATGCCTGGCAATTCTGCTGGTGAGTTTACGTGGGGATCAAGAGGTCACGAATTGAATCACCTGGCGTGTTTGTTTTTACGGAAAGGCATGTTGTTAAGTTATCTGAAGCCAAACGTCCTTTCAAAGGTACATTATACATCAGTAGAAAATGAAAATGTAGAAGTTGAGAACCTTTATGATGTGTGGAGCTAAGATAAACAAAATAAAACCATCAGGTTTGTTTTGCCGGTTCGAATCACACAAAACACATCAACAAGGACCTTGTGAGATTCCGAAGATTTGGAATTGTTCCATCTTGCAAAAGAAAACATCTAGCAGTGCAATACTCCCCCCCAAAAAAAATCATGAATGTCCGAATGTCTCTTGAAAAATAGTGGCACTGGAAGACTGACAACTACTTTCCTTTTGAGAAAAAATGGGGCCTCCCTTTTTTCCCAGAAAAGAAATCGTAGAATTTCCGTCAGGGGAGGATAAAAGTTGATCGAAGATTTCTTCGTTTGCCACTTCCGATAAACCGCCCAGGTCTTGGGATTATCGATGAATGTGGGAGTGCTTTCAGTGCCTAATGACCGCTTGGCCATTTGTGAACGTCTTCAGGTATCGTTGGGGTAGTTGGAGAAGGCGGCTTTATTTTTTTTGAGTCCCAACAAAAAATCACCATTTACAGTAGGTTATAAGGTAAATTTGCGGGTCTTCGGTTTAAAATCTCAAGACTTTTTTTAAAGAGGGTAGGGACCTAAGTAGATGCAACTAGGCATGTAGTGTACTCTAAAGTAGCAATGGAAAATCCACCATTCTCAATAGGAAACACATCTTCACAATGCCCATGTTCCATTGCTACTGTTGATGGAAGAAATCCTGCACCACCTGACTTGTATGAAACCCTGTAAATAATGCGGGATGTGACCCATATCAACTGGTTAGCAGGATTTCTTCCATCAACAGTATCTTTAGTTTTTTTTCAACTGGAGGGTACAGCAAGTTTTTCATTTTGAAGGCTTATGACCTTGATCTTTTTGGAATCAAAGGAAAACCCCCCACAAATGCCACGTACTACGTTTCCCCCAAGAAATAGCCGGCCTTATTAAGGGATTGCTAACTGTTAACCACCATTATCCCTTAATCATTCAATTCCTATGATTTCATTTGGCGAAATGATGATTTTGGCCGCCATATATCTTGCATTTCTTGCTGCAGATTCAACAAATGTGATTTTGATTTTGGAAAGTGCAAGATCGGCCAAAAGGGCCCAGTTAGAAATGGGGGCTCCATGGGGCCCCTACAAGTAGAGTTTTTTTGACCGCAGTTTTTATGTTCCGCAGTTTTGACCGGCCATTTGTAGGGGTTGTAAGTTGTAAGTTATAAACTCATGTATAGCAGTCAGGAGCCCATCTTTTGGATCTAGTGGGGAGTTGCATAGTTGGTCCCAGTTTTCCTGGGACCGAAGCATTTACTAGACCTTATTGACCTTCACAAAAGGGAATATCTGTAACAGATGGATGGAGATCTCTGCCATTGTGAAACATCTGGATCGCTGGATCTCTACAACTTCAAAGGGTGGTGTTCTTAAAAGAAAACATCTACCAGTTTCTTTCACCAACCGAAAAAAAAACATACACATTCACCAGAAAGAACACTAGTGTTGATGGAAGAAATCCTGCACTAGCTGATATGGTAAATATCCCATTATTGACAGGATTTTATACATTTCAGGTGGTGCAGGATTCCTTCCATCAACAGTATGGACCGTACATGCTGCCTATGTTGCCTATGTTACGATTCCCTTCCTTCCTTGCAGGTGGGCAATGTCTCAGTGATGATGGAGAACTTCGATTTGCCTGTGGAGTTTCGCGATTTCGCTCAGTCGAAGGGGGTAGGTTTGATTGGTGTCCAGTGCTTCCCCATTCTTAAAGGCTCCATGTATGAAATATTTACCATCCTGTAAACTAAACATATCCCCTGAAAATTGATGGTTGGAAGAGGCGATTTCCTGAAATAAATGTTACCTTTTTAGGGGACATTCGTTAGTTTTTTGGGGGGTGTACCTATATTTTCCATAAATTTCAGCCAAATCTAGGTAAATATTCCAGTCCCACGGGGCATATGGGATATGGTTATGGCTTAGAGTGTACCAAATGGTGAATGGTGATCTCACAATTGTTAACCTTCTTTGGTATTGAAATCATCCACTTGGGCGGGGTGTAGTGATACATAGTAGCGGATGCTTCTTTGGTGAAGACAGTTGCCTATCTCGTGTTTGCCTGCCTTGTGTTGGAATAATTTACACTTTCAACTTTCAACCAGGTAGCTCAAACACCAGCTGGAGATTCATGGGTCATACTGTTGATGGAAGAAATCCTGCACCAGCTGATAAGTAGTTTCTCCTATGATTTACAGGGTGTTGTACATCCCAGGTGGTGCAGGATTTCTTCCATCAACAGTATCTCTTCGTTTTCATCGTAGGGAGCACACAAACATGTGAGAAAAGACAAGACTAAGACAACAGATAAGGAATTTGATGTACTTTGACCATAACTCTGAATATCTAGGTGGTGGTTTCAAGTATTTTTTTTATGTTCACCCCGATCCCCGGGGAAATAATCCAATTTGACGAGCATATTTTTCAAATGGGTTGAAACCACCAACTAGCAAGATACTGGGGGTAGATTAGTAGATTGTTTATTGCTATCCGTAAGAAACCTGACCTCTGAAAAACGGCTATTTTGAGGACCAGACCCCTGCTATACAGCTTCAAACCCTTCCATTAGAGGGGCCAAGGATTCTTAGGCATGTTTAAATTTGCTGGAGGCTAAGTCATCTTTTTTCACACAGCATTTCAACATGGACAAAATCAGCATGGATTCAATCTGGCCAGTTTTGGTATGCCCACGCGTTATTTGTTTGTTGCAAAATGCACAAATTCTGTGATCAGATATGTTTTTTACTTAAATATATACATATATACACATACAATTACATATACATCCTATCTGATAACTTACAAAACTTGCAACAAATGAATCTCCTTCAGATGCATTTGCGTGGATCTTATCTAGAGTCAAATTATAAGGACTTCCGGTGATTCCCGATAGGTTCGATTGGTTGGGCATCTTGGGATATTTCAGGAAGTTGTTCCAATGCTTTGTAGAAACCACGGTGAAACCCCGTCCCCAGTTGAACACAAATCTCCAGGTTTCCACTGGAAAAATGGACACATATCTTGGTCTACAGTGCTTCCAGTGGTGCAGAACAATCCACACCTTTTGCAGTATCTATTGCGGATGTGAGCAGTAGTATTTCTGGACTCACTTTCGTCGACAAGGTGGGGTGTTTCGGTTTGGCCGAAGGCAAGCTCGGCAGAAGGGGGGCTGGTGGTAGATGTAGGTAGCTTGATGGAATCTCCCAGTTGTTATAAGAATTTATTGTATATGATATGTTATGTTACCTGCATATCTATACATGATATAGTATGTATGAATTATATGCATTTATTATATATGTTTATTTATATATATATATATAGTAAATATATGTAGATATATTATATGATTCCATTTTTTATTCTACAATTATTTGCGGCCTGACTAAACCCTGATTCCGAGTGGATAGATAATGCATTTACCATTACCTTTATGAAGGGATCCCTATCAACCTTGACTATATCCACTGGTTTTCCAGTGTTTAGCCAGTATTAAGGGAAACAAATAGTTAGTAAGCCCTTAAAAAGGCCTTCTTTCTGGGGGGTGGTGGTACATGTGGGGGGTAGGTTGACTAGCCATAGTCATTTGTTTAATTCCATCATTGCCTGGAATTGATTTAACTTTTTATCTTGTTTTTTGTTTTTGCTTGGTTCAAAAACATCCGGGAAACAACACTGAAAGACCTCCCAAATTTCCAGGGTTTAAGATAAAATTTACATTTGTGTAGCAAATCCCAACCCAAACCTTCATTTTCCACTGTGAACCTGTGTGGGGGGGTTAGATCCAAACACTTCTGCTAAACCCTAAGAATCCAGACCCCTCCCTAGAGTAGGATTGATGGTCTCAATTTCATCCTCACCATAGGATTATAAGGGAAATCCCGAAATCTTAGGACATATCTGGATCCTTAGGGAAAGGGATGAATATTTTTTACCAACATTCGGATCACCAGCGACTCCTTCAGGATCTTGATTTGGGAGACCTTGGTGGTCTTGTGCAATGGTCCGCTCCCACAGATATCAGGCGCGGGACCTCTCCATGTGATACAAACCCCAACCCGTTCCTGGGATGAAACAAGTCTTGATCTCAGCTTGTTGGTCTTCCCCTGAAACATAACACATGTCCCCTGAAAATTAATGGTTGGAAGATGTATACTGAAATAGTCCCTTTTGAAGTGGACCTTCGTTAGTTTTTTCGGGGCTGTATGCTTTTGTTTGGGGGGGTAGAACCTCATTTCTTTCTCAAAAGTCAGGGGAAAACCATACATTTACAGTGTTTGATCCTCGCCACAATCATGTACTTGAATGATCATATCTCCATGATGTCTCAAAATCATTGCCTGAAAACAACAAAAGACCAAAGTGTGCTCAATGATCTACAGGCTTTGAAGATCAATCCCTGGTGGTGCACGATTCGACCAAGAAAGTAAATTCACGGTGCCAAATTGTGCTTATCATGTCGTTAATTTGAGACCAATCCAACTTGTTTGATGCTTTGTATGGTTTTCTGAACAGTGATGTTATTGATGGTTTCAGATACATCCAAAGCCAAAGTCACATTGACCATGATTTCAGCTGCATCCAAGTCACATTGAACTCAGATGTTCGATGATTTCATCTGCATTATATATGACATACTTCAATGCACTTAAAGATTTAATAAGAACTTGAACAGTTCCCTTGTACACGGACAAAAACTAACAATAGCCCCTGAAAGATGGTAGTTGGAAGACTATTTGGGTGTTTCCAGAAATAGGGGTACCCCAAAATGGATGGTTTATAATGGAAAAACCCTTTAAAATTGATGATTTGGGGGTGCCACTATTTTTGGAAACATCCATTTTTTGGGGAGGGTAACATTTCAGGGTGGCGACCTTCGTTTCAACTTCCCGGGACGGTGACGTTCTCCAGGAGGGTGGAGGCATATCGCATCTATTTGACGGAGAGCTCGACGCGCAGCCTGGTAGGTGGGCAATGAACATGACTTTATATACATGGGATGATGATTCAAATTACCCCTCTTGGAAACTAACATGTTGTGCCACATGAATCACGAATTGTGATTCGTGATGGCAGGTTCAGAAGTACCGGTTGGCATCAATGAGACCTTTATTCCAGCAGAGACCAGCAATACATGGTCCTTTGTGGAGGCAAGGTCCCGTTGTTGGTTGAGGGTGGAAGGCGAGTCGGCGAGGCGTTTCTCACAAGCTACTGCTGATGTTTCAGAAATCCTGCACACCGGCTGATATGGTGATTCATATCCCATTATTTATAGGGGTTTTATACATCCCAGGTGGTCGTTTGGGATTTCTTCCACCAACAGTATCTTCTTCAAAATGGATGAGAATGCCCCTTGGACACTTTTTGTATTGGTTGGAGTGTCTCATAAAAAGGTAGGGATTCGGATTATTATTCTTCCCCCATTTTGAACTTCAACATTTCAAAACTTATCTTGAAAATTGGTTTATACTTACCCTAAGAATCACTGGACCCTGCTATAGAGGGGTTTGGATTATAGTATAGCAGGGCTCTGGGATCTCCAAACCACCAGTTTTGAGATCCCATGATTCTTAGGGTAGTGAGAAAACCAACAGAATTTAAATTTTGGATGATACACCCAGATTGCAACTCCAAATTACGAAGTGTGTGCTTTTTTGGGGGGGTTGACTGACCGAACGGAACTTTTGATCATGTTTTTTTTCCAAAAGATGGGGAGTTAAAAAAACTCAGATTCCCTGAAATCACAACCTGTTGAAAAGATTAAGCATAGAAGTGGCTGAATTTAGGAGGAAACCACTGGTTGCTGTGTTTTTGTTCATTCATCTTGAGCGGAGTTGATTTGCTTCACTGTAGTCCTTTGGGACCTTCACAGATGCTGCATCCAATGGGTTGATGTCAATTTCATTGCAGATCAATGTATATAGACTCAGAGAAAATCAAGTAAAACATATTTTTTTCCACCAACTTTCTTTGGGATTAGCATAGGATCACTTTTTGTACCATAGCAAAATCCATAATTCCTATCCCATAGGATCAATGTATGAATGAATATATTTACAATAATAAGCATTAGCCAAATATGGGTAAATATACCAACATTGATCCTATGCATGGGCTTATTACAAATATCAATATCACAAGTTTGCAGTGTGTTTCAAGGGATCTCAACACATCCCCCAGAAGGGTGCTGGAATATGAAGCTTGCTGATTTGAAGGGGGGGGTGAATTTTCAAGTTGGAAACATCTCCAAAAGGGGATGGTCGTCAACACAATTCGTTAGGGAAGGTTGTATGTATACTTTTACTACTATATAGGAATTGCTTGAACATTCTTTCAGAATTTGGAAGGGTTGTATCCATTTTCGATCCTTGGATTCATTAAAAAGCTGGGCTCCCAGTTTGAATTGCTTGGGGGGGGAGATCTTAAGGAGCAAAACAAGTAACTCCAATCTCTTGTTTAGTAAATCACGTGGATCTACCTTCCTTTCCCAACAGTCAGAAATGTCAGAACCAGGAATATTTGTGAAAATTTTAGTAGTCCATCCCAACCTAAAGCTTCATTTGCCACTGGCATTTGGAGGGACAACCCAATTGTCAAGTAAATTATTTCCCCAAACACCAACTAGCTGGTGGTTTTTGTTCGAATATTTTTTTGATTTCACCCCGAAAATTGGGGATGATTTCCAATTTGACTATATAATATTTTTCAAATGGGTTGGTTCAACCACCACCTAGCCAAGCTTCTTCATTTTGATATCTAGGGGTTTTTCCTGTAGATCCCAACAAATGACCTACACTCCGGTAAACTAACGTAGCAATGGAAAATGGACCCGGATGGAAGCTGTAATTCCTATTCAAAATGGGGATATTCCATTGCTATGTTAGTTTACATCAGGTCGTTTTCCCATTTTTCAGGTCTATACTCGCTCCCAGCTGGTGGAGCAAACGACTCCCATAGGCCGGACCCCTCCGGACCCTCCAGTGACCCATGGGAGAGAGAGAGACCTGAAACGGCTGTAGGGAATATAAAATTCTCACTTTTTGGTTAGATGGGATCATAGATATATCGATATATAGATATATACCAGCACCTTCCAAGGGGTGCCAAATAAACCCTAAGGGATGGTTAATTGACACCCCTTAAAACCATTTGGCACCCTTTGGAAGGTCCAGGTAGATATACATATATATATATAGAGAGATATATGGATATATAGATATATAGACAGATGGGAAATCAGTTGTTTTGAAGATACTTTGGTTTGATGTTGGATGTTATGTTGGATGAATCCAGTGGCTCGAGACTTGAGTGAAGAAACCCCGTTTCAAGGTTGTTAAGCAGCCTTAGGATGGGAAAGTGCGCAAGAATTTGGAAGATATGATCATCTATATGTTTCTCTCAGAAATAGCTTTATGACGTGGTCAGTATTGGTGGGTCCTTGACTATATCGGATGTTTGCCACCCAAACTAAGCACTACACTCTTCTGAGTCATTTCAGTTTATCATTTCCTCATAACGTACTTAGGCAATAGAAATTCATGGCACCTATTTAATCCTACCGATCTTCACTTGCCCACAGTAAAAGGAGTCCCAGGTTAAATAAAGCTCACAGGAATTATAATTACTCCTGGTGATCTTCACCAAAAACACAATAAAACACATACAATGTGGGCCCAAAAACCAGGTGTACATGTTTTTTTTTCTAATAACGACTTCTATAACTATAGGGTGCAACATAGCCCCCAGTGAAACCCATATATTTTCGGCCACTCTAAAGGGGCTACCTACCCATGTAAAACTCCATTAAAAAAAGGATCGTTTTTCAAGCCTCGGGGATCTAATTGGTCAATGGGTTGGTTTGGGGCCCGGTGGTTTGGATTTTTCCGATTGGATCCCCGAAAAATGAAAGGATCGATGGTTACTTACCGGGTTTGGATTCGATTCGAAATCCCCCCAAGGCGTTTTTTTTTAGCCCCAAGCCACCAATTTACCAAACCTGTTCCTGATACATTCAAACGGCGGTTGGGAATGGGATTTCTGAACCATTATAAGAGTATTACCTTCCCTGAGACTTGCATAGCACCTGAAAATGGATTGTTGGAAGATGAATTTCCTTTGGGATGTCCTATTTTCGGGGGCTGACCTGTTAGTTTCACATTTTCCCTTATGGTTTCCTTATTGCTTCACTGCACGGCACGTCAGGTTTAGCCATTTCAGATACATCCGCCTCGGTTTCAGCAGTGAATTTTGTGGATGATGTTTCTTGGCGTTTTGAAAGTAAGAAGTTCTTCAAACGGTTTTGCACCCGGAAAACAAAGATAGTTTTAGCAGCTAAATGGAAGATAACCATGTGTAACAGGAGAAACATCTTCAAATTGTTGTTTTTCCTTTGTCATGTTTGGGGGTGTATAGTTGAAAACGTTACGAGACATCTTGCGACCGAAGATTTCTTGCCACAACCAAGATTTGCCCTCCCCCGAAAAAAAGAGCGGATTGACTTGGATGTGTTTCTGTGGAAGGATACACCTCCTGGGAATTTAAACACATCCCAACCCAAGGTACGTTTGAGTCAGTGGTGTTTCTTTTCCAGTTAGGGTAACGGTTACCTATCGGAATATCAACGGTATTTTTGCAAGTCGTGTGCTTCATACCTCCAACTTAACCAACAAAAAATCAAGACCTTTCATTACATTTTCCTGTATTTCACTCCACCCATCCATCCAAAAACATCAAGGTGATCCATCCATCCATCCATCCATCCATCCATCCATCCATCCATCCATCCATCCATTTGTTTTTGTTTGAGGATTTGGATCAAGGTGATTTGGGTGGTCGACTCTCTTGGGATCCACCTTCTGATGTCCAACAAGTCACCAGTTATGTGGCCTACTTCGCCTCCGTTTGTCAGGACGGGCGACCGAACGTGAGAGAAACAATGATTTCCAAATCAATCTGGCCATGTGATGATTTGATATGATGGTGTCATATACTAGCTATTCAGATTTGTTCATGTTCATCTTGTTTTGTTGGGGGGGTGGGGTTTAGTGGACTTGTTAAACAATGTCAACTTTGCTTCATTCCCCCTAAACACCAGGACAGCGTAGTTGCAGAAGTGGTGGGTTCCCTTTCAGTGAGCCTAGCAGGGGCGAGTCAAGAACAAGTCACCGCGGCAGCTTGGCAGAAAGAGATGACCCTGAAGTGAAAAGGGTCAAAAATTTGATGGTGATTTCATGGAAATCTAAGGGTACCTTGCATCACACCAAAAATTTGCTGAGCCCACACAAAAGATAAAGGCAGAGTTGAGCACATTCATGTTACCCCCCCAATGCCATCCCCCCAAACCCCAGGAAAATCCTTTAAAAAATCACCAAATAAATTGAATTTTTGGCCTGAAAAATACAGTATTGATTAAAGGATTTGTTAAGGGTAACCTCCCAAATGCCACCCCCATGCTTGTAGTTCCGCTCGCTTTCTTTGGGTAAGTGATGTTGGTACCCCATCCCCACCTTTCAGATCAGCTCCCGCAAACAGAAAAAAAACATCAAAACATGGTCCATGCCTTACGCCCTTTGCACGTACACTCCGGTAAACTAACATAGCCATAGAAAATCAACCCATTTTGATGGTATCTAAGCAAAATGGGTTGATTTTCTATGGCTATGTTAGTTTACCGGAGGGTAATTTCTATATCGATTTCACATAGATTTGACATAAAGAAGCATCACCACCCCCCCCCAACACAAACTAGGCCTCAAACATAACAAAATATATACACGTTATCAAGTCAAGTTTTGTGTTTTGTTTGAGCGATGATTGATTGTTTTCCACTTGTTTTTTTTTGGGCATACTTTTTTTGTCACAAGAAACTTTGCCCCCTCAACTTCAGGCCGTCAAGGCGAGTTTGGCCAGCAGTTTGGGAGTGAGTCACCTGCCAGTGGGGTAGGGGTTTGTTTGGAGCCAGGGATGTTCCATAGTATTTTTCCGATCCTAAATGAGGAGCGTTTTTTAGAACCTCAGAATCCTCCAAATCACGAGGTAGATGATGTTTTGGTGAAAGTTAAGATGAAGTTACAATGATCTGTTTGTGTTTGTGTTTCAATTTAGCGTAGTTTTGTTTGTAGAAGGTGATATCATGTAACATGAGATGTGTTTGTGTTTTTGTTTCAAGGTTTTTTTGCGAAGGAATTCCATAAGGATTTAGGAGTGGAAAAATAGGTGATTTGCCGAACCGAAGCATACCAAACTTGGGACCTATGGTGACGTTTAAACTGCACTTGCACACATGGTCGATGCTAGTGATAGGGTGGGGAGTGGGTAATGTTTACGTCCCTTGCACTTGCACACATGGTCGCTGCACTTGCCAAGAGAGGCACAAAGGCAATTTACTCAGATGGTGCGAAAGTTTGGGTGACAGCAGCAAACTATCTAGGAATTCAATATCATCATGTGTCACACCAAAATTTGGAATTTTCTCGTGTCACGTGCGACTCGGATGTAGCTTTCAAAAATCCCTCCGAAGCTGGCACGCAGTGATGGACAATGGCAGGGTTTGACATCCTTTTTGCATCATGACATCAGAGGATTTTGTGTTGTTGTCCCGATGGGCGGCCAGAGTTTTCAAAGCACATGGTATGCAGTCTGCAAGCAATATGCAGTCATTTCTACCAGCATGAAACAGACAATTTTGACATTATCTACTTCTTCATTTCCAGAATATATCACAATCAGAATTTGTAACATATACACAAAAGTGTGAAGGTGTCTTCAACCCTCCAAAGCCATCCAAATTTCTCATGTAAACATCACCCCTACCATACCTTGTCACAAAATACCCGCATAATCCAAAAATTCACTGAGGTGCTTCTGATATCATTGTCACTTCTATCACAACGGCTCGGCGGTTGAGTACCACATGGCAGTTGACCTATAAAATTGCGGTGCCTCAAAATCCATGAGGAAAATTGGGATGGGGAATGAAAAACCCCTGCCCTGGTGGTGTGGTGTTGGGTAAGGTGGCACAGATTGGGTCTTGAGATATAGATTTGGATATCGATATTGAGGACACTTTTTAAGACACCTGGCAACTACTGGTGTGTGAGATTTTTTGTGTGATTCCATTTCCAGTATGAACACCCTTTGCCATTTGCTGATATCACAAATTTCAAGCCAGCACAGACACATGGCATCCTTCGTCGGAATTTGAGATGTGTCCTGGAGCCACTAAACGGTGGTGATTCCATCATGAGGGATTGGGTCGGAAGGTTACTCCAAGATTGAAGAGTTGTTTGTTTCATCTCAAGATATACCTGATAAATTTTGATAAAGTCATAGCAGAACTTGTGGTGCCTGCAAAACAAGAAGGTTGGCTGTTCAACAATGGTCATCCCCAAATACATGCAAAAATCTAGATGAGTGTAGTGTAGATTGTTACACCAAATTTGTTTGTTTTTGTGTTGTTTCGTCTTGTTGTTTGGGGGGTGCCCAATGCCATCTACCATGTCATTAGGAACATGTTGCTCAAAATTCCATCAAACATTTGAATGGGACCTTCCCAACGGAACATTAAGTAAGTTGCTAGAGTTATTAGATACTCAGGTTTAAGGGTCAGTTGAGTGGGTTGCAGATGGAAACTCATGAAACATGTGTTGCGAGGTTTGAAAAGTAGAACAAGACGTGTTTGGAGAAGGAACAATGGATGGATTGGAGCAGTCACTAGAGAACAACACAGTGATGAAGTGTTTGGAAATGTTGCGGAATTGTCATATTGTGGTTGTTACATTTGGGATTTTCATCAAACAACTGCATGTTGCATGGGATCGTCTTATACATCATATAGGTGTTTGATTTGAATTCCTCAAAAGATAAAATATACTTGTTGAATAATTTGTGGCAATGAGGGCGGGCTCAAACTAGGAACAAACCTGAGTTTCATTCAAGTTTCACCCAGAGTTGAATCCCTTTAGTTTGATTGGTTCCAGTCAAGTTTTTTCTTGGACATTACAGGACCCAAGGCCCTAACAGCAGCTAGTGAAATGTAAGGGACATGTTGTAGCTATTTCAGGTGTGCATCCAGCTTGGGGTAAGACTTATTTGAACTCCCCTGTCCTCAGGTTCCTGTGGCACAGGCGAGGGGAGAAACGGGGAAAAATGTCAACCTTTTCTAGGGTGGGCAGGCGGACCGCTGATTTTATTTAGTTGTTAGTTGTTAATCCTGTGGGCTTTCCAATCAAAGCTTCACCCTACCAAAAATGTTGTTTTGGGTTTATACATCCCTGCGCAGGTAGGTGGTGGTGGTCCAAAGATTTTTTCTGATATGTTTTTTGTCAAATATCAAGTAGCCTTGGCCGGTCAAAGTCAACAAAAAAGCCCTCATTGTAGGGAAAATGATCGTTTTTGATACCAACACATCCCATTGGATCCATGTATGGTATATTAACCTACATGTGTATTGTTCTGTAGTATTTAGCTTGTAAATTTGATCCTTAGCCTCAAAAGTCCAATGTTTTTGGAAACCTGGGCCCTTCATGATGAGGTTTCCGGAGATTTTTGAAGAAAAACCTCAATGGCTGGATGATTACACCCTGGAAGATTAACATGGAACCTACAAATCACCCATTTAGAAAGGAACATGATCTTCCAAACCTCCATTGTTGTGTTCCATGTTAATCTTCCAGGGTGTATTATGGGATTCAAAGAGGTTAAGTTTTAAATGCTGTTGATGGTTCAGAAAATGCGGCGAGAAAACCAATGGAGGTTGGTAGTTTTTCCCATTATTTGCGACGGGTGAAAAACAAACATCCCAGGTGGTTTTCTCCCCGGATTTCTGAACCATCAACAGGATTACCTTTCCTGAGACTACCAGTTCGCACCTGACAATGGATGGTTGGAAGATGAATTTCCTTTGGGATGTCCTATTTTTGGGGGCTGACCTGTTAGTTTTAGGGAGGCTACAATGATCCCAATATATGATGTTGGATATTGCAACAGGGATGTGATTTTCTACCATGCTTTCAACATTTTGTGTCCAAACTGTCACAACTTAAAACCTCAAGATAATAAGTTCCATTTTAGTAAAGGCTGATTGCTGAGTTTGTCAGAGCAATTTCTCTAAGATCATCCAGAACATAGAAATTCAGAACATCAGCATCCGTTCTTTTCTGGTATCTTTTAAGGTATATATAAACTAACACACTTTAGACAAATCCACGGTTCCACAATGTGAAAATTCATGCACTTCTATTTTGTTGATTTCCACAAGTGTATATCCAGAAATTTTCTGAAAAAGCTCTTCTGGAACCTACCTTTGGCAAATGTTCGAAATTTTAAGACACAACAATAACCCATACCATCCATGGGACGAACGGTATATTTCCCTACATGGATGCCTAATATAAATCAACCATTCATGTAGGTAAATATACAATTCCCATGGGATAGTATGGGTCCCATGTTTATATATTAAGTTTTTCCATGGTGTATCCCATCCCTCCCACCATTCGATTGGCGGGCCAACTTAAACAACCTCCCAATGGTGTGCTGAAGCGTATTACCCGGATCCAGTCCAACCATCCCACTTTTCCACATCACATTTCGATCCCCCCAAAAACACGTGAAAATTAGCCGGGAATTATTTGGACTGCGAATCGTTCCACCATTCCATTCCCATACCATCCATGTATGGTATATTTACCTACATTTGGTTGATTTTTATGGCATCCATGTAGGTAAATATACCATTCCCATGGATCCTACGGGATTTGCTTCCTGGTTCGAAAACCTTCGAAACGAACTGGTGAAAGTCTTCAGGCTTCACAGTTGGTGAGTTTAACAACAGCCATCAGTAGCGATGCAACGATATTTTTGGACACCTTAAGGTGAGCGGGTGGAAGTGGAAGGTGGTGAAGGGGAGGGGAGGGGAGGGAAGGGTGTAAAGAAATAAACCAAGTGCAAAGATTAGATACCAGGATTTGTTTCAGTGCTTGAGGTATATAATTATAGGATTACTGTACATAGCTAGAATATATATAGTCAGGTCAAAATGTAGCGACCTCACACGACCTCACCCCAAAAGGTAGTTGAGGAAGGGAAATCACCTTATTTCAGGGAATCTAGGTTGGTGACATATTCCAATTTGGCCAGAATATAGTATATTGATATATTACAGTATACTTATTATACAGATTACAGACAATACAAGCTTCATGCTTCTAGGGTAACTGTTAGGTCGATGAAATAACATAGACGATCATTGTGATTAATGTGATTAATTGAGGTCAAACAAATTTAAGAAAACACAATAGAGTGACATTGATGATGATGATGATGATGATGATGATGATGATATTCCAATATGATACTATCATGAGCCACAACTTGCAAGCTTGGCGTCCGTCGATTGTGTTTCTTCCTGTCCTTCCAAAAAAAACCTAGGGGTTTTGGCTTGGCATTTCCCCATGGCATTTCCCCAAACCTGTAACAGTTACACCCACACGACGTCGTATCTCGGGGCGCCCTGAGATATTTGAGGATCCCAGACTTGGATTTAACGGGTATTTTCAACCCGTGGTTGATTAGTGATTGACGTGTTATCCTAGAAGAACCCCCTTGTGCAAGGCAAATGTATACTAGGTGGTGGTTTCAAATGTTGTTTATTTTCACCCCTACTTGGGGAAATGATCCATTTTGACAGATATTTTTCGGGTTGAAACCACCAACTAGTTGTTGACTTTTGCAACTGGAGGGTTGACCTGAACACCGATGAATGTTTTTTTTAGTGTCAGAAGCCATCCTTCATTGATGTCAGGCAAGATTTGATTGCACAAGGAGTCGATAGTTCCTGGACTGCAAGGAGTTTGTTGAAGGATGTTCTTCCGAAAAAGGGATGAAATCGGGTTCAAAAAAATCGAACATCCAGAACATCCCATGGAAAAAAGGGTCCCCATTGATAGATGATGGTTGCTGATATTCATCATTTAGCGTCGACTCCCAGGGATGTCCAAAAGTCGAACAGGGTAGATTGAGGTTGGATCCAGTGGAAACTTGAGAAAAAAACTCGTGAAATAGGTGGTGGGTAGCATATGATCCCCCAGCAACCTACCATCGATTAAGGGAACCAGGAAACTCCATTGATAGTGAATCTTCCCCAAGTCCTTCCAAGTTATTTTTTGTGTTTTGTGTTTTGTTAGTTGTGTTAAAGACTTTATTTTGAAGCGACCTCCTGAGAACAAATTGTTTCAGGGTTGTTTTTGTTTTAAGGGGTGCTTTGCGGGGAATGTCAACGTCACTTGGAAAAAGGCTCAGATCTTATCAAGTTAAGAAAACCAAATGCTAACTCATGACACATTTGTTCATTCGTTTCCACCGAAGATCAACACACTTCGAAACGGACGGGTCTTTTCATTTGCGATTATTTACTATGTTTAATTGTATTTTATATATGCATATGCATCACAATCTCTGACTATCCATGAATTCTTATGCATTTCTGGGGTATATAAGTCTTGATAACATCCGCTTTTATGATTTTGTATCTTTCCCTTTACCGGCGGGTCTGGTTGCATTCCCGAGGCGTGTCGGTCAATGCCTTGCAACTCCTCTCCTTCTCACCAGCCACAGTGACCATCGTGGTTGTGGAAGGGTCACTCGTTGATCAATTGTGGCGACGGCAGGGTCGTGTTTCTTTTCCGGCGTAAAGAGGTTGTCACCCATTTTTCATGGGGGGGTGCCTTAACCAGGTGTATTTCACATGGGGGTGTTCCCAAAGAGATTGATCTAGGAATCACATCTCCAGAGGGATGTCTCAAACAAGTTAATTCAGGTGAAAAATGCCCTCATGAAACCTGAACAGATTGCCGGGCCAGGAAAGAAGCAATGAAGCCAGACAGTCAAATGAATCCAAATTGTTCACTGTTTAGGATGTGATTGGATTTTTCAAAAGATCGCAGGAATCAGGAGGTATTCGAGACGTTCTGAATGTCTAATGAGTCTAATGACATGTTATCACATTATATTGTTGTTGATTAGCATGTTGCACCAAGCATATAGTTTGGGCCAGGTGTTGTTTTCTTTATTTTTCCTATATAGAGTTGATCCTTCTTTCCACTCCTTTTATAACTGAGAATCCGGATTACAGATCATACCAAGTCAAACTGGATCTCTTGCAATCATACATCTCCCCAAAGACACATTGACTCTGGATGCAAAAACAATAACAAAATCACCATCCAGATAAGAACATGTTTTTTTTTCAATTTGGCCGTCATGATGAAACATTGAAAAATCGGATGGTTTCACACCCAGCGTTGTGGCCTAAAAAATCCACTTTTCTGATATGTTGGTCGTTCAAAGGTCGAATGTGACAGACGACAGTGAAGGTGATAGTCGCTTCGATGCAAAATCGATCCTGCCAGGATTTGATGCAAGTTGCCGGAGAAGAACGGTTTTTTTTTGGGGATCAGATAAAGGATATGTATTGATGTTTTTTTGGTGTAGTGTTTATATATATATATATACACATGTAGAATTATATAGATTTAGGTTATGATAGGTTGTGATATAGCATGAGATAACACCCTGACAAGGCGATGTTATTTGGGTTGCAAGGTGCGATAAACCATTAATTGAGCACCCTTGGGATGAGCATTTTCCCTATGTGGTAGGTAAGTTTTTAGGTAGATGGTTTGTACTGCTAATTGGGTACCCCTCCCCGAAGTTTAACATAGCTGCTAAAAAATGGTGGTTGGAAGACGATCCTTTCCTGTTGGGAAGGCAACTTTTCAGAGACCATGTTAAACTTCGGGAGGGTATGATTCGATTGTAAGCTATCTACTACTGGTTCCCAGAACCACTTTAGCAAGTGTGGATGGCAATCGCCTGTCTCACACGAGTTTGGGGCCATCAGGACGGGAGAGTCATGCACCATTGAAGGAGGGTTTTACCACGTTAAGATCTGTGAAAATGAGTGCCTCAAAAACGCAAATGGAAATGGATCATTCGAGATGTGTACGCCAATCTGTCCAATCTGCCCATCCATTTCTTCACCCACCTTGAATTTGCTTGGAACATAGATGAACGTTCAACTCTTCTTCTGCAATTATTCAGCATTTTGTAGCAAATGAGTTTGGGGGTTCACACATGGTTTCTTCCAAAAAAGATACTTCACCTTTTCATACAAGACAGACACTTCCCAGTTATAGATGATGTTTTTGATAACCCCCATAAGTAGGGTTATAACTTAGCCCCAGTGAAACCCCTTTATTTTCGGCCATTGGGTTTACGGGTCATCAATATCCCCATTTCTAACTGCCGACGGGGCCCACCATCAACGACTCAACGACCCAGATGTCAACACTTCGGATGGCCTTGGCCGGCGCCTATCGGAGCCCAGCGCACCTGCTGCTGTGCCACTCTGGATTTGCGCGGCTGAATTCCTGGGCAACGTCACGGTTGGCTGCTGTGGGGGGGAAGTCTTTGGGATGGAAGTTTGATTGAAAAAAAGTTAATAATTCCCCCCAAAAGATAAATACATGGGACTGGTACATTTACTTTACTAACCTGATGTACATTTAGTTGATGTTTTAATGGTAGATGAGATGTAGGTAGATATACCATGCTTGGATCTAGAAAGGTTTACCCGGTGTTTTGACGTGTTTCTGATCTTCACCAACGTACCCCTATGGGAAATCCCTATATAGGCCCTATATAATGGGTATTTATGGCTTATAATCCCCAAACAAATCACCAGAGAACACCGGCTAGATACCATGGGGTACACCCAATGGACCCTTTTGTGGCGGAGATTTGGATCGAAGGAGCACTCCCAGTGGTCCATGTTGTTTGCAGGTCAACGACACAAGCATCAACCTTCCGGCCGAAACTGCTCTCCGACGCTTGGTTGACGGGAGAATGACAGGAAAACCCATGGGTGATAGGTGAGATTGAAAAGGAATATCCTCTACAAACAGACAAAATAAATCTGGTTTCTACAGAAATTGCATAAATTCTATTTCCTAGATAGGTTACTTTCCCTTCAGAAGTTCCTGTTGTCCCTACGCTATTTTTTTCACTGCTTGGTTGAGGAAAACCCTCCCTCTGCCAAACCTCTTGATTCATTTGTAGATAGAGATATTTAGCTTTTGATTCATCCCTAGACCTAAAAATACTGATTTATCTTTGGGTATATTTAGCTTTTGGAATGAAAGAAAAGCACAGGATGATGTTTGAGTTCTGAATATGAATAGAAACTAGGTCATAAATTCAAGGTCAGAAGACTCGAATTGGTAAGATGATGAGTCTCGCATGGTTTTTACTATGACACAAACTGCCAACAACTATATTGACAGTTAAATGATCAATATCAAGAAATTACTGTACATGAAATGTTTATGAGTCTATGACTCTGGCGCAATCTCCAAATGAGCAGCGAAAAAAAGACCCGGACTTTTTAGATTACATAGAATATCATACTGGCCACACAGTCAGCTACTGTAAAAATGTAAAAACAAGTTTTTTGTAGAAGGGGGTCGCTTCGCAAACAAAAATGGTCGCTTGCAACTGAGCAATTAAAAAAGGGCTCCTGCGTGTTTCGGGTATATAGTCATAGTGGATGAAATCCTACCCAGATATATCGGGATTATACCAAACCACTAAACGGATCCCTATTAAATTAACCAGTACACCACCCATAGTATCCATGGGATGATTGTATATTTACCTACATGGATGCCATAAAAATCAACCATTCATGTAGGTATATAATGGTATATATGCCAGTCATGTAGGATTCCTATGGGATACGGTAATGAAATGACCCCAATAAAACTAACATGACTTGGTTGAAACTCCACCATCAACCATTCATGTAGCTAAATATACCATAAATCAACCATTCCTGTGTATGTTTACCAACATTTTTACTATAAAAATTCAACCATTCCATGTAGGTATTTTTTTCCCATACATCAAGTTAAGTGTTTGGGTTAAGGATTCCATTTCATAAATGACAATATATGTAGGTAAATGTACATTGTATAAATATCTTGTAGGCAATATAGGATATACAATGAGCTCAGGTAGGTGTTTGGGTTAAGGATGGATCCCTGTCATTGGACTCACACAACCTGTTTGGATCATCCCCTGGGAGCTGAGGTAATTGGACTCACTTGTTGGTCTATACCAGTTCCGCCTTAGCAGAACAAACCACTCCTGAGGCCGACTGCCATGATACGCCTGATACGCAAAATGTGTGGTTCCCTTATTGGTTCGAACCAAATGGAGGTAGTGTATGTAGTATGTAAGATGTAAGATATACATTTGATGTATATGTTTTAGTACATCTAATATATACTGAATCTAATTTGTTTTGATTTTTTTGGGTGTAGATGTGCAGATTTAGATATATACATATATTTATGTTTGTATATAGAGAGAGAGAGAGAGAGAGAGATGGTACGGCCATCAGCTCAAAAAAACACCTAATTACAGCATTGAAGTTGAATCCACATGAATTTGATTGGAAGTTTGACACTTTTTCTCCAATTAGGACATAGGTGTAGTCGCTGGTGTTTCAGCAACTCATTGACCCAACAACAGGGAATATATTGAAACTGGGTGCTGCAGCAGGGATAACAGACTTGCCAAAGGGTTGGGGTACTAACCACAACTCTCAATGTACTTCAAAATTGCTGAAGGCCGTGGTATTTTCATGTTCCAATATTGTAAATCACCTGCTTTTGGGAAGAAGTTGTTGTTTCTTTTGTTTATGTTGTATGCATTCAATGTCCTTCAGGTGTTCCTAGGAAACAACGTCTGATCTGTTTCGGGGCGGTGGTTTCATCATCCAACTATACAGCCAATGAAAACTGCAATTCTTCCCCCCCCCAAAAAAAACATGCTGTTGATGGGTCAGAAATCCTGGGATGTATATATCAAACCCTGCAAATTATCGGATATTTGCAATTTTTCAACTGGTTTGCTGGATTTCTGAACCATCAAAACGGTTAGCTATAGGCTATATATTTGTATATATAATATTCAACTTTTTAGTACCTATCCCTACGCCAATCCCCCACCCAACGGTGACATTCTCACCCTAATCTCGAGGCGCATTTGATTTTTGATGCCTTTGCATCAGTCTCAGGTGGGGCCAGGGATGATGAGAGACGTTTTCCCGGCAGGGGGGATTGGAAAATGGGGCCTTGTTTTTTTGTAAGAATTTCGGGGGATTTTTTGGTTGAAAAGTTCCATCCATGATGAATATGCAGATTTGGGTTATATAATTGTTTTGGCAACTTGTGGCCAGACATTAAACAACACAACTGTGCTTTTCTGTTTTGATCTCAAAATTATGGTTGGTGAACTGGTATGCGGCTATCAATGGAAGTTTAAATCGAAAACTTCCGTCCAGCTTTTAGAGCAAGATGCTATAGCAGTAGCCACTAGCTGCTATTCAGTCTTGCATATATATATATATAGATGTTTCCACAAATGGTGGTACCACAAAAAGGATGGTTTATAATGGAAAACCCTATTAAAATGGATGATTTGGGGGTACCCCTATTTTTGGAAACCCCCATATTGTGATTCATCGCTCAGATTCTGATGCTTCGATTGGTGCAGGTATCACTTTCCTGGATTTGGATTTGGATTTGGGACAGCTTGGAGGTGTGGTGGGCGGACCCTTCCAAGGGAACTGCTTGTTGTTGGAATGGAAGAAGCGCAATGAGCGTCAATTGAAGTGCTTTGGGTAAAGACATTGTTGTCAAAGATCTAATGATTGGAGATCAAGTATGTTTAGATATTATTCATGATATTTGTTTGGTTGCTTGCAACCATTTTATAGTTTTAAACTGGCCCCCACGTTTATGCACTAAGTTTTGGGTTGTCAACCTCTAATAGTCTATGAGGGGATGATCATCAACACCATAGTCCCTCCAGGGAACTAACATGTCTCACCAGGGATATGTTAGTTCCCGGGAATGTATACCGCAGTAGATTTGATCTGTGAATTTCGATGATCCGATGTGTCCTTCATTTTTGAGATACAACCGCTTTTTGAAAATGAAAACAAAGGACAAAGAGTCCAACCATGCAATGCGTGACACTTCAACAACATTCAACAACCATCTTTGCTGATGAACAAAATTCTGCCTGGCATTTTGTCTGTGACCATTTTGGATAATCCAAATGTATCCAAATGTCATGTCATGAAACCCTGTCAATTGAGTTTTTGTTTCATTAGGTGACGGATGGCTCACCCCTAAAATATGGGAAACAAAAATACCGCACCTGAGGAAGTATGACTGGATGTCTAGGGTCCAGAACGTCCCTGAATTGGTTTGTCCGAATTTTTATAGGAAACCAATGTTACTTCCCCACCTTTCATCTTGAATCTCATCCCAGATACCTTTGTTTATCTTTTTTTGGTAGCTCATCATAAGCCATCTAAACTATTTTGGTTTCAAATCAACTTCCTAGTTGGAGGTTTCAACCCTGTTTGAACAAAAAGAATTAATTGGACTAGGTGGTGGTTTCAGATATTTTTGATTTTCATCCCTATTTGGGGAAATGATCCAATTTGACTAATATTTTTTTCAAATGGGTTGGTTCAAGCACCAACCAGATCAAAGATCCTTAGGAAGTTGCAAAGGGTCCAACAACCCAACTGAGGCTTTCTGATCTTTCTGGAACATCTAAAACCTTGGAAACCACCAACTAGGATTGCATTCCTCAAATCCTGTCAGGAACAGCTACGTGGTTGGAGCCGAAAACCTCCGATCGCTTGGTGGCCTATGACGTCTACCTGGCTGCCACGGAGACAGGATCTGATTTGGAGATCCCGGCGTTTTGCTTGTGGCTTGGGACCCTATATAACCGAAGGTTGAAGATGATGTTGATGAATTTGATGAGCAATGAGATGTTGATAAGGATGATGATGATGATGATGATGATGATGATGATGATGATGATGATGATGATGATGATGATGGTATTATATATTGAGATATTAGATTACGTATCTATTATTCGGATATACATACACAAAATGTTTCGAACTCGACACATTCTACCCAGAAAAAGAATTCAATCGATACACAATTCATTTGTAAATCTACGTTCACATTGCTAGATTATTCGGTAGCTAAAGGTCGGTAGCTAAATAACTTTTGAGTTGGTTTGTAAAGGTGACACACCTGAAATCCCATAGAACATGCTCTCCCAAATGAAGGTACCCTCCACTGCTGTTGATGGTTCAGAAATCCGGCTAACCACAAAAGATGATGACTATCCCATGTTTTTTAAGGTTTTAACAATTCCAGGTGCTGCAGGATTTCTTCCAACCATGGAGTTTGTAACATTTTTGTTAGTAAACCATGATGACTTTTAAATAATGTCCGTTGCATCTAGCCCACTTTTTGATGACTTTGAGTTTTTCTCGGTTTTAGCGATCCAAACTCTGGGCAATGTGTGTGTCTTGCCATTAGCTTCAATTCCCCCACCGGAACCGGTTCCGTTGGGAGCATCCGGGTGCTGGCGTGAGCCAAAGTGCCGCTTGAACGTTGAATTTGGTGGAACTCGTCATGGCTGGCTATGCCAAGACGGATGCTACTGGCACTGTGGTGCTAGTGACAGGTGGTAGTGGTTTAGTTGGGAAGGCCATTCACAAGGCCTGGGATAAGTTGAAGGTTATCAGCAGTTGAAATTCAACTTCCAGGCAGCAGTTTTGCAAGATTTCAATCTTAACAAACTTACAACAACAACAACAACAACAACAACAACAACAACAACAACAACACGGTATGATAAAACATGTGTTCAACAAAATGGGTGGTTTTTTGTTGCAGTCATCTGCAACAACAAGTACTCGAGAAGCGCTTTAAAAAGACAGGATGTTTCTCTGGGTTTGAAGCCATAGAAGTGCTGTGTTTGTGTGTTTCTGGTAGACATGGCCGTATAGAGAATCAAAGAGATTCATGGAAGGTCCATATGAAATTGTTGCAATTCTTTAAGCTTTGCCAGTGTTCTGCAGGTCAATAAAATGAAGGAAAATTTACAAAAAAAAACAGAAACCTCATGTTTCTCATTAATTTCTGCTTTCATGTTTTGCAGGGGTGAGAGATGTTTTTCTGGTTCAGGTGGTGAATGAGGATGATGCATCAAAGAGTGAAACCTGGATCTTCTTATCCTCCAAAGATGGGGATTTGGTGGATCGCAGTGCCACCGAAGCAATCTTTCAGAAGCATAAACCAACTCATGTGATTCATTTGGCGGCACGTGTGGGTGGTCTCTTTCACAATATGGCAAAGAGACTTGACGATTTGTGATTCGTCAAAGTTTTCGGGAATTCCTTGGATTTTTTGGAAAAAAACATACCTGTTGATTGTTCAGAAATCCGGCTAGCACCACCTGGGGCAGATTTGAATGGGAGTTCTTCTGGACCACCAGATTTCTCCGGGGACAATTTTCACCAAATTTCACCAGATGTTTTTCAGCACCTTTAGACAATTTATCAAACTTGATTGATCTGGAAGGAAGTAAAATTTCTCAAGCTCAACAGGAACCAAAAATTCATCAAAGCATGTCATGTTGGTTGTTCAAGATGTGAGTCATACGCTGTAATATTGGAAGGAACGATTTTGGAGCTATAACGTGATCTATTTCATCTATTTCCATACTAATTGGGGAGCGATTCAGAGCCAAAGGGAATCTTCCAAATCACTTGGAATCTACTTGGATGTCCCAAGAAGTTAGTAAATGGGTTATAAGTTATAACCTACTTACAAATGGGGTAAATTGGGGTTATAATCCAGTTACTAGCCATTTACTAACTTCCTGGGACATCCAAGTAGTTGTTTTTTGGTGGTTTCCACCCGAATGGATGTTTGCAGTTGCGCTATTTTGACCCGTCGAAAAAGCTCAGGAAAGTTGAGTTCTTCCGGGAGAATATGTTGATGAACGACAACATCATGGAGTGAACAAAAAGTTGAAAACCATGATGACTAGGTCTTGGTTTCAAACTATTCTGTTATTGTCACCCCGGAACTTGAAGATTCTCATGTTTGACTTGTTTTTGTTCAATGATGTTGAAACCACAACCGTTTGACGATATATGTCTTGCTTGTTGTATCTACTTTTCATGTATCATTGATTTTTCACAACTGAAGAATCCTGCAGGTTTTTGGCTGGCCTCAAGTGGGTTCAAACTTACGTATGAGAAGCAGTTTTTGGTGCTACTGTTGATACACAAAAATCCTGTTCCTTGTTGGGGACGCTGCAAATACCAGGGAGTTTTTATGATATCAACTGGCGCAGGAGTTTTTGGCCAACAGGTGTGAAAGCTGGAGAAACTGAAACTACAAGAAAACACCTGCAGCCTTTGAAATTTGATATACATGTACGCATATTTGTACATATAATTACCATTCACTTTATATTTATACATATATATATATATATACATATTTAGATAATATATCAATAGAGTTTCAGATACAAAAATGTTAGCCTAGATTTTGATGTTTCACCACCTCCGAAGCGAAATTATGTTGTCACCTACCTACGTGATGCTTATCCTGGCAGGAGTGTTGCCGCATCTATGGTGTGAAAAAGTTGGTATCATGCCTTTCCACCTGCATTTTTCCGGACAAGACTACCTATCCCATTGATGAGACCATGCTTCATAACGGACCTCCGCATACCTCCAATTTGGGCTACTCTATTGCGAAGCGTCCCCTTGGCGAAAAAGGAGCAGCCATTGAGTGTGTTTATTCGCCAGATGTGTTTAATTTTTGTATGAAGAGAAGAGATCCTGGGACCCTGCTTGGAGGATCATCCCAGTCAGTAAGTGGTTAATAACCATGGTGATCGTAAGTACCCCTAAGTAGGATCCTAACCACTTACTAACTGGGATCCTTCAAGTGGGACCCAATCAGAGAAACCTCCCATTTTTTCAAGATGGCCTGGTGGCCCGTTAGCCCCGTAGTCTCTTACCATTGGGTGTGAGTGTGCAGTTTGAATTATTTGTTTTTTTTTTGGGGGGGGGTGAGGGTGTCCAACCTAGCTATTATTATTTGGATAACGCCCATATATTCTTCTTGGGAATGTAGATTATGGAGAGACCATTGCGTGTTTTTTTTGAAAAATTATAGAGGTTCTGATAATACATGATAGAGAGATCCTTTAGGTACAATTTCGCTCCGGCAAGTGATAAATCTTACTATTTCAGAAATCCTGACTGTTTGGATATTCTCAATGATCTACAAGATTTGAGATATTGAATTTGCAAAGCACCCGTGCCAATGAAATACCCTCCCAAAAATTAACATGGAACCTGAAAATGATAGTTTCCAATAGGAATCTCCTTTTCCAGGGACTAATTTTCAGGTTCCATGTTAAACTTCAGGGGTGTATCTTAGATATTTTCATGGAACGCAGTTAGGTGTTGAAGAGTATCTCCAGTTACAGGCCCAAATTTTCATGCCGTGGAATTCTGAAAGTAGCAAATACTTGGTAAAACTGACATCTAGGTGGTTTCAAATATGTTTTTATGTTCATCCCCATTTTTTGGGGGGAAGATTTCCAATTTGACTAATATTTTTCAGATGGTTGAAACCACCAAGTTTGTTTTTTTCGTGTGAAATCAAAGATTTCTTAGGTTTTCCCGCTGGATTTACTGGTTTCGGTTGGTGAAACTGCGTAGTTTCAGGTTCAAGTTTCCCATGGAGATATCGCCCCACTGAGGTATGGTGGATTCGATGAATCATTGTTACCATGAGCAGCAGCTTGAACAAACAGTTATTTATATGTATATATAAATGAGTTGTACACTCTTTGAAAGGGGCAAAAATAGCTATATCTCATAGAATACATGGGACTGGTATACTTACCTACATTTGGTTGATGTTTATGGTAAATTAGTAAGTAAATATATACCAGTCCGATGGATCCTATGGGTGTATTATGTCAGTTTAAGGTTCCAGGTGTTCCTGATCTTCGATCTCAAAAGAGCATCAGGTCGGTGATTTTCAATCCCAATTTGTCATGTGTTAGTTTACCCCAAAGGAGCTATACTTGGATGTCCCGTCGGAAGTTAGGATCAGTAGTGGTTAGTAAATGGGTTATAACCCCAATATACCCTACCTGCTGGTTTCAAACATTGTTGATTTTCATCCCTACCTGGGGGAAATGATCCAATTTGACTAATATTTTTCAAATGGGTTGAAACCACCAACTAGTACCCCATTTATCAGTATAGGTTATAATTCCGACTTATTGACCTTTGATCCATCCTAACTTCCGTCCCAGAATAAATCCAAGCCACCAACTTGTTTAGCAAACAAATATCGAGGTCAGCCCCTTGCAGTTTGAACGACAAACTGCCAGTGTTCGCTTGAAAAACTGAATGATGTTGAAGGTTGACAAGGGTTGTGTTTTCCAGTAGTCACGGAAAGGGTCTTAAATATCAAGTTGCTATATATTCGAAGGGGGGTAAGTCTGAGGAAATGGTAATTGAATCAGATGAATAACTCCATGAACTATAGAACAGTTTGAGGAGATGGCACGGCAACAAACTCCGAAGTTTGTTTGCTCTCTCCTTCCGTGCGGTGCTGCTCACATTTATAAGCTCACTTAAGCTTTGCCTTTGCCACATACATCCTCACAATACATTTTGGATAACGGTTTGGGTCACAAAGACCTCAATGGACAAGAGGATCAATACAAAAGATGTCCCTTTTCATCCAACATCCGTGAATGTAGATGTATGTCAGTGGGATTTTCAGAGACCCCGACAATAGTATGGGAAACTTACCATAAGAGGGTCATATTGTTGGGGGTCCCTGGTATCATCCTTGAGTATGCGTTGATTTTTCTGAAACGTGATTTTCCATCGCTGTCTTAATGCGCAAAAGCACAAAGTTTCGATCAGAATAACATCACCAGGTGCCAATACGTGATGTGTCAAAACCCATAATGTGTCAACATGATGGTATGTCGCACCAACATGATGCGTCAAAGTCAAAAAGTCTGGTTTGGTGGCAACATGTTGCATAGTATACCCTCCAGGGAACCAACATATCCCTTACCAGCCGGCACTTTTGAAGATGATGATTTTCCGATTTTCCATCCTGTTCCCATGGTCTGACTATCTTAGTTTTTTTGGAGGGTATATACCTGGGTCACCCTTTTAAATGCTCAACAAATTGAGAGTTTGAGTCCATGTTTAACAACCCTGCAAAAGGATCAAAAGGGGAACATCGTCGTTGCGCGTTCCGGGGTATCAAACCCTCCCCCCGCCCTTTCGGTGGACCTACCACGATCAAGGTATGGATGTCAATTCACCTCGTTGATTCCGACGAATGTCTATGGACCACATGATAACTTCAACGTGGATGATGGACATGTGATTCCTGGACTCATCCACAAGTGCCTTGGTAAAAAACCATTCGGGAAAGAAACGAAAACAACCACAAACACATCCAATTTGGGTTGAACGAAAAATAGCTGAAAATTCCCAGGAAGTACTGCCTACCTGACTCGGCTAGAAGCTTAAAACATATACCCAATTGGAAAGGTTACAGGAAGTCATCTTCACTTAATGGGTTCCATACCTTCATTTTTCCAGGGTGTACTCGGTCGTGGTGGTCGACTTTTTTTGTTGGGAGTTACAGAGGTTGTTGAGGTTTGGTTGCGTGTACAGTGCTACAGGTTGGGTTCTTATGGTAACCATGGAAATGAGCTAATAAGTAATTCTTCTCATCCCTTTTCCCCTTTCCAGTTCTGCAACTTGTGTTTGTATAAAGTTTAGATTTTATTGAAATTCACCCTTATCATTGGATGCATCTTCTAAATCTTTCTGGACCCCCAAGAGTTTAATACCCTAATTGAAAAAAAAACACACATATCACAGCTGGACAAAACACTTTACTCTTTTTCTAGGGGGATCCATCCATCCATTCGCTTCCTTCTGGAAGAGTCTTCACATCTCAATGATCAGTCGTTCATACCAAACTCCTATCTATCATACCCTGGATTGGGGATCGGTTTTGACCGGAAAAATGACGACAACTGCCTGGTAGTAGAGGTTGTTGGGTGTGTGGTGTTTTGTGGGATGCCCTCCTTTCACAAAAAAAAATCCAAATTACCCAGGAAGATACTCCGGGATCAACTAACATAGCTGGCTGGAAAATGGACCCGGATTGAAGATGTATGATCCTATTCAAAAATGGGGATATTCCATTTAGTAACCATGTTGAGAAATCCTACCGGAGGGTGTTTTATTTGGGACATCATCGGTTCAACCGATGAGACATCAACCGAGGTGTTATATGGCGAAGCAAAAAGGTCATGACATGACCCTTTGGGGTACTGGCACGCCAATGAGACAATTCATCTTCTCCGAAGATCTTGCGCGATTGATTGTGTGGGTTACCTGCCTTAGCCTGCCTTGGCTTCGTCCGGAAAAAAAAATCTTGGGGTTTAACCTATAGTTGGTGGTTGAAGGATGTGTTTTTCCCCACCTGTCAGGTGAGGGTTGTTAGATTTTATGTCAGACTCTTCTCCTCCTCCTTCTCCT
>DF240168.1:98567-116301 GCA_000507305.1 Breviolum minutum Mf 1.05b.01
TGTCAGAAAGAATGTCAAAAGATATGTCAGAAAGAACGTCAGAAGATTGCTTCCAGTCAGTCTGCGAAGTTGAGAGTAACAGAACACATTTTAGGAGATGGGTTGTATGTCTACCCTCACTTGACCCGATCAGGCTGACATAAGTCCGATGGATGCGGCAGCCTGTCTGAGTAGTTCAAGAAAGGAACATCGTGACCAAAGCCCATCTCACTAGTATCACTAAGCCAAGGAAACCTGAAATCAATGTTCTCAAATTCTCCATTCTTCCCATCATATTCTCAATAACAACCCTCACCTGACAACCTCCACCTAACATGTCATGTTGGGGATCACTCGAAGTAAAGTAATTTTTTTTAATTTTCACATCGATTTTTTGGGGGTTTCATGATCCAATTTGACTATATAATATTTCTCAAATGGGTTGGCTCAACCACGAACTATAGAAAGTTTTTTGGTGTGAAAACGAAGATTTTTTAGGGTTTTCCCCTGGGTTTACTGGTTCCGATTGGTTTCTGCGCAGTTTCAAACCAAGTTTCCCATGGAGCCTTTTGGTTGGTGCTTGCAATGGTTCACCTTGATGGATCATTATTCACCATTTGGTGTGCTATCAGGTAACATGGTACCTTTGCCGTTGCTACATTTTACTTCCCCAGGATACAATACCCAGAATAACAGCAAAAAATCATTCCCCAAAGTCAAATAAGCCACTCCCAACAAGAAACTCTTCAATTGGTCTTCCAAGTACCAACAACAACTAACAGACTTACAACAGATCCAAACCCCCCAAAGAAATGCTCAAAACTGGCTGAAGGACGGCATAAAGATGGGGTCATAAAAATTGGGGGGCCCGTTTCATCCTTCCCAACCATGGGGTTTTCCCATGATTTTTTTCAGACTTTGGAGCTTGGTAAAATATCTTATAAGGGATGCCATGGCGTATCCGTCATCTCCCTCCTTAACAACCGGAAAATGGCGGCTTGGGGTCCTCGTTGCGCCGCCCAAGGTGTTGCGAGACTACAAAGAGATTGAACCGATCATCCTCAGTGTGGGCGAAGAAGATGAAGTGTCCATTGCTGATGTCGCAAAGATGATTTGTGATGCTATGGACTTCAAGGGTGGCCTTGATTTTTTAAATGCTTGGCCTTGTTGAGTATTTGTGTGTAGAGGGGCGGAGGGGTCAAGTGTTTGATACTTATGGTTGGGGCCAAACTGATGTATCATATAGCTTGGAACTGTATCAATGCTGGTGACAGTTGTTTTTTGTTCGACGCAGTCAAATATGTGCATCATCATAATCATCATCATCATCATCATCATCATCAACATCCCTTACCTTGTCTCATTATCATGATCATTCTCAGGATGACTCTTCCTTCAGAAACAAAAAAACACTGTCAGGTAACTTGGTAAAAGATACCAGCAAATCAGATGGGCAGTTCAAAAAGACGGCCTCCAACAAGAAGCTCAGAGGCTACAAGCCCGATTTCAAATTCACACCCATCAAGGAATCTTGGCAAACATTTGTGATACTGATGAAGATGAAGATGGATTTGGACCATCTCCCCACCCTGGGAACTATATAAGTGGATAAAGAAATCCATACAATTTTATGAAGTGGGCCAATACTAATCTTCACGAACTCCACTGTTGCAGGGTGGGGAGGTTTACCCCAATGGATGGACATATTGAGCAAACAGTTGGAATCGAAGAGTCTATTTCACATCCAGCCTGGACCCGTTTTTTCATTGAGGTTTTGTGTTTTGTTTTTTGCACATGTGGAGGAGGTGTCTGTGGTGCTTGTGGGGGTGTAAGTACATCACATCAATTTATCAGTGTTGCGGAACCCAACTGCAGAAATCGGCATGTTACCTACAGAATCCGACAGATCCCCAGGAGACAGTGTGTTTTTTGCTCAACAAAGATGCATGATATGATATGCACCTCACGAATAATTGGACCCTCCTTAAAGGGGTTTGACTATGTTTGACTCTGTATAACATGGTTCTTGGATCTCCAAACCATCAATTTTGAGATCCCATGATTCTCAGGGGCCAGTTTAGCTTTGATTCTCCAGAGTTTCTCGCCTGGTTTCTCAGCAACAAGCAGCAACATCTCGTTTTGAGTTCGGGTATTTTGCAGAAGCACTGGTAACCTTCCAAAATGAATAAGTGCGATAAAAGCGACATTGATCTTCTGTTGTACTTAGCTGTTTTGGTCCCCAAATTTGTTTTGCTGCTTTCAAACTACCCTCCGGTAAACTAAGATAGCCATTGAAAATCCCGATACTTCCTAATTACTATTAAAATGCTGGATTTTTCATTAGTTTAAACCGGAGTGTACTTGCAAGTTTGTAGTTTTTTGCCTTTTGGTCATTTGATTACTCAGGAAGGAATCAAGACTTCTGTTGACTGGTTTGTCGAGAACTACAGTGTTGCACGGAAGTGATAGCGCCCGGAGTTGTCGATAGCGATTACAGAAGGCTCCTGGAAAGCAATTGCCTTTGTGCTGCAATGAGCAGTAGTCAACTTTGTTCAGCAACAATTTTGATAAACATGTTGGATAACCTAATGTCTAGGTGGTGGTTTCAAACATTTTTTATTTTCACCCCTATTTGGGGGAAATGATCCATTTTGACTAATATTTTTCAAATGGGTTGAAACCACCAACCAGATGTTGTTGTTTTTTAATCACCCCATTTTTTCTTGTTGGAATTGTCTAGTGCAAGTGGTTCGTTGAAACCCCCGTGTTTCACTGAAGTGGGCAGTCTGCCGATGAAAGCTTTCCGGATGCCGAGTGGTTCCCCTAGTTACTGGTTGCTGCAAGCAAAAAAGGAGACATGACCGCAGCTGTGTTGGGGAAGTTTGCACTTACTGACTGACTGACGGCTGATGAATGATTACGATGATGATGATGATGATGATGATGATGTTGATGTTGATGTTGATGTTGATGTTGATGTTGATGACGACTGATGACTGATGACTGATGATATGATTTTCATATAATTATGATTTGATATGGTATGATATTAATATGATGATGACAATGACGGTGACGATGCTGTTGAAGATGGCTGATGATATGATGCATACAATAATATGATACAATTATGGTATGATATAACTCATGTTGAGATGATATGATGCTAACAATGTGTTTTTTATCACGGCAATGATGCTGCTGCTGCTGCTGATGATGATGATGATGATGAAAATGATGATGATGATGATGATGATGATGATGATGATGATGATGATGATGATGATGATCATGATTGTCCTGGTGATCGTGGTGATGATGATGGTGATGATGATGATGATGATGATGATGATGATGATGATGTTGATGTTGATGATGATGATGATGATGATGATGATGACGATGATGGTCTTGGTCATTACATGCAGTGACTTTGCAGTGACTATATATGACAATAAACAAGATATCACCAGAGCAGATGAACTACACATATCCATGATGTAACAGGTTGCTGTTTCTTCCGGCAGCTTGCAGGTGATTTGAAAGCTAAACCAGTGACGTTGTGGGTTCACTGTCAATGATAAATCGTACCATGCCGCAAGATTGATATCCGTAAGCCTATAATCCAAAAAAACAAAAAATATAGTTTTTGTTGTGTGGGTTCCATTTGCATTAAACTCGAACATCTTTTTAAATTGTTTTAAACAGGGCTGCCAGGCATGCACTTGTACCTTTTTATTTCATCAAATGAACCACCAAGACTCTCAGTGAGAGCTCGACCTCCTTTTTTTCGTCAAAGCCGCAGGACATTTGCGGTATCAAATTGGCCAAGAGATTTCCAGAAACATCACAAGTGACTCGGAGTAATTTCCAGTTGAAGGGTTGTTAATTGGTTGCATCAAAAACTGGGTGGTGGTTTAACTCAACTAATTTGTTATTTTTTACCCCTACCTACCTGAGAAAATCATCAAATTGGACGAATATTTTTTTCAAATGGGTTGGTTCAACCATCAACTAGAAAAAAAAGGTTTGGAAACAGCAAATGTGAAGCAAACCACTCAGTGACATTTGGGGGAAACCAAAATCAGCTGACAGCTGGGGATACCCAGCTTTCTTTTCCTTGACATGGGGGATCAACTATGGAGTCCTGGTGGAATCTCAAAAATCACGAAGTTTGCGCAAAGTGATTTGTAGGTTGTCAGAGTTCTTAATGATTGAATACACCAACATTTACATTCAGTGGCCAATGATTCATATTTGCGCATGTTCTATGCAAATTGGACGCAAAAGGGTGTGTAAGGATGTTCATAGAGAGGGGTGAAACCTCATGTGTTTTTTTTTGTTCTGCGATTTGTTCCTTTTGTATGGTACTTTTTGTTGAGATTTGTTCAGAAATAAGATTGTGCTACTTTGGGTTGTCGTCGTTTCTTTCACCCCAAGAAACTAAGACATGGACCCTAAAAGTGGAGGGGTTTTTAATAGGAATCTCCTTTTTACAGGTATCTATTTTCAGGTGCCGGTGGTGTCTTTTTTTAGCCCTGACATATCCCACTGACATAGTCAGTAAGACAACAAAAAAAACTCTCCAAATGCCCAATTACAGCTTTCAATGTTTGGTTTAAATAGGAGTAAACTTGATGGTTCAGAAATCCCAAACAACCACCTGGGATGTATAAACCCTTGTAAATAATGGGATGGATAAACTACCTTTACCTCAACTGGTGATCGCCGGATTTCAACCATCAACAGGAGTAAACTTGAGTAAATGTTCCCAAATCCTCTTGAAATCATCATCTGACCATACATGGGTGTTTCCGAAAAATAGTGGGTTTTCCCCCCAAATCATCCATTGAAAAATAGGGTTTTTACCATGATTTTCACCATCCATTTTGGGGGAAACTTCCCCTTATTTTTGGTGGAAACACCCATCATCAGCTCCCCAACATTTCTTGACACAGGTCAAGTCGTGTGGGCCGAAACCTCCGTGTGGCTCGGGAGAGAGATGGAAGCCGACGAGAGTTTTGAGCGGGTGTTGTGCTATTGAAGATGGGGCGGCTTAATAAAACACCTGTGTCAAAATGGGTGTTTCCAAAAATAGTGGTACCCCAAAATGGATGGTTTATAATGGAAAACCCTATTAAAATGGATGATTTGGGGGTACCACTATTTCGGAAACATCCAAATATATGGTCAAAAGTAGATTTCTACTACGCAAATGCCTTTTTTGCAGTTGGTTCACTTTTTGGTCCGACTCAGATTGTTAATTGCCTTGCAGGAATTTGGTAGCAATTACATGTCCTGGGTCCTTGATTAATGGGAATTTGTCGTGACCAGTGACCTTCCATACATGGACAATGGAGCATTTGGGAAAGGAGATGTACCATTTACCAAACCCATTGGGGCAGTTGTTTTTCAAGTCTACTAGTAGAAGTTGTTTTTGATGTTATGAAGCTATATGATGAACCTATATATACCTATGATATACCTATGTAGCTATTTTCAGGGGCAGTATATGATTTTGTTGGCTAGAGATCCTTATTTTGTTGTTAGCCAAATGCACTAACACGTATGAGCCTCACATTTTTTGGGTGTTGTTTTGGGGCAGTCGGCAGTCAGATGAACGATTTAGGGAAGACCTTTTTGCACCGTAAAGTTGCCGAGATGTTTTGATGAGAGGTGTCGTTGTGCTCGTTGTGCCACAATATGGTGAACATATTCACTCAATACGTAGCTGTCACGACTTACCTACAAGATGGGGCCCCCTAACTACTATAAGTGGATTTATCGTTTTGCAACCATGATTAAATAGGGTTTGCTGGGGTTATAGCTACCTTATAACTAGGGGGAGCCCTTCTTGTACTAGTACTGGTTTGATACTGTTTAAAGGAAACGCCGACTTCCAACTGAATACGGCATCGTCATCATCATTATCATCATCATCATCATCATCATCATCATCATCATCATCATCATCATTTCCATTGGTCCATGAATGTGTATCACTCATCATCCTCCTGTTGTGACGCATCCACGATGCATCAAATCAAATCTAACCCCACAGCATCAAGTCCAGCCGAAAACCATCTAACTTAACCTCATATCATATAACCCATCCCATCCCATCTCATAAGCTTGTGCTGGAAAGACTCTGTGTGTGAAGCCCCTATGGCTGATCATGATAGACCACTGGGGTCAGTACTAGGTATGCCCCTAGAGGGCTGTTTCATCACTTTGGCCCATCAGGGACCAATGTTCCATATTCCAGATGTGATATACACTGCATGGCCGTAGGAGAATGTTACATCAATCGGGCTCATCAGGGGCTAATGTTCCATACACCAGATGTGATATGCATATCCCACGGTATTGTGATGTGTATATTTTTTTTTGGTTGTGCAACTGCTGATTGTAGTGTTGTGTTCATCGTTTTGTGGCTCTGGACATTGTAGCATACACGGCCGAGATGAGACATTATATGTTTTTTTGCTTCTGGACATTGTAACATACACAGCCAAGATGAGATCGATTACTTTTTTTTTTGGAGATGTACCAATATGTTGTTGGCCAGTGATGTGTACCAGAGGCCATCCAAGTGTGAATACCAAATGTGCCCACATGTCATGCACATGGATCCGGGTGGTTTAAAACATTGTTTTTTCTGGTTCATGTTCAGAGCAATTGCCAGCCCAACCTCATTTGTTGAACAAATATATAGCCATAGCATTGGTGCATTGATGCTATGGCTGCTCTTGACCTATCCCATCGCATTCAGCGACTCGTGCATCGGGGGCAGCTGGTCAATCGCGATGGTCACTGGGTATTGGCTTGCACCTTCAGTCAGTACGGGACTAAGATAATCATCGTGCACAGGTTTGATTTCACGTGCACTGATTGATGTCTTTTTTTTTGAACCCAACATATTGCTTTTAAAGTCTGTGAAACAATGCCTTAGGTTGTCATCATTGGTGCCCGATGATTCCAGAAAGAGAAAGTTAACCCAAACACTGGGCAGATCGTTCAACATTGATTCTGGGCTGAACGGACTTTGATAGTATCACTGTTTGGTATGTATGTATGTGTGTGTTGTAATGTACTCCCGACTCAAGATTTGATTTTGATGGTCAGTCTGAAGGAATTTTGTTGGTCGAATGTGATAGTGACGGTACATATTTCAAATTTTGAAAACAGTAAATACATACAATACGATACCGCTATACCACTGTATGTGTTTCCAGGTTGTATATTGTTTCTACTCTTCGACATTTGACTCATGATGAGGCTACATCATCTGGTGATTTGGTCTCAATGTATGACTTGAGAATGGTACCGGACCTTCTTAGAAACATTGGGCTCTTCGTCAACGCATCAGTTTTGCTGCAGTGGGGGGAAATCATTGATGATGAAATCTCAAAACGACATACTCTTCAGTCGGGTCATAACCCATCTACTGCTTCATCATCAAGAACAGGTGTTGATGTAGGTGATCTTTTGACGAGACATACAATTCATATTGATTGGCAGTCGGTGCCACAAGGGTCACAACCGTCACAGCCTAGTTCTGTGCCATTGGCTTCTGTGAATAATGAACCATCAGAACTTGTTGAAAGCCATGGAATAAATTCACTTGGATTACAACCGATTGCAGTTGAGAATGCTAGCCCAATACGACAGTTGGATCACTTGCTAGTACAATCGATGGACCAGTCTGTATTGAACCTGAGTAAGAAGACTATGAAACAAATCACGGACTTGGCGAGAAAGGATTTTGATTCACAAAAGAGCGTATTGTCTTCTTTGGATGAAGTTGGTATTGCGAAGCATTGGTTTCAGCAGCTTGCTTACATCAATAATCAAGACACTTCAGTTGCCAAGACCAGAAAACTGCTGAAAGTAAAGAATCAGAAGATTAGACGCTTGGAAATGCAAGTGGTGAAACACAAGGAACAATTGGAGTTAGCGAAGATGCCATCAACATCACTAGAAGTTAATCGACAGGGACGCCGGTTGACATGGCGTACTAGCATTATCATTGGCTTGAGGAAGCTAATGTGCATTGTTAGTGCGAACGCATTCCCCCTAGCGAGTCTTATCAATATTTCACGTTGGACGGTGACCAGATGTGAGGTGTTGGCATGGGCATTGATTCTGGGGCGTATCCGGAGTTGGCACATCATAGTCAAACATTTACTCAAGTATGTTTGCGAGAATGTTGCATCTGTCACCACTTCAATTGTACCAGCATCCAGCGTACGTGATCTTGATGACGATGATGATGACAATAAAAACACCAGTAGGAAATCTCAACGGTTGAATCCAATTGATGCAACTGTCCAGACTCAAGATGAAGCTATCAGAAAAGATCATGATCTTCCCAGTGCATGTGAATGGGTTTCATTGATCAACCTGCCTGTTTCTGAAGTAGAGTATACAGGGGCATGGAACGGCATTGTTGCTTCAACTTTTTTTTGCAGCGATGCCACCAATGCTGCAATCTGGAATCGTCAAAAGCTTCAGGGGTTGGAAGTGCGCTGTATGATTTTGGTCAATCGAAGGGCACTCGACAAACAGGACTATGCAACAGCTTTCAAAACACTCAAGTGTATGTTTCTTGCAGATGTTGGTAAACTTGTTGAGGTTTTGTTGTTTGAACTAACATCATTGAATTGTGATGTAAACAGCTTGGGTTGGGTTTGTATTTTTTACCACCTCTTGTGTCGACATGCGTAATGTCAAAGTGCCATGTGACCAAGATATATCAACATAAGTATATAAAGAAATGTTGATACTTACATTTGTTTTTCTTTTACATATCACCATATCGTGGAGTCTTAATGTTCAATTTGAAATTTTATGCTTGAAATGTAAAATGCGACCACCTGAAGCTGAGTTATTCCAACTGCCATTGAGGTCTGATTTGCAAGTGACAGATGGTACTTCAGCTGGCAACATTGCTATCGCTTTGAAACAATTTGGGCTTTTGGGAGTTCCAACCTGGTTGGATTTGGCGGGTTACAGGCAGTGGCATAGCTGACATTACCAACAACCATTTTTTTTGATTAGTTAATTNTTATGCTTGAAATGTAAAATGCGACCACCTGAAGCTGAGTTATTCCAACTGCCATTGAGGTCTGATTTGCAAGTGACAGATGGTACTTCAGCTGGCAACATTGCTATCGCTTTGAAACAATTTGGGCTTTTGGGAGTTCCAACCTGGTTGGATTTGGCGGGTTACAGGCAGTGGCATAGCTGACATTACCAACAACCATTTTTTTTGATTAATTCAAATAGTTATGTCCTAGCCCGTATACACATGCACTTATACACAAACCGATCTTATAACAACGTCGTATCATCATATCAATTCTGTCTTCAGTATCACTATGTTGTCATTATGCTAAAACAAAGCCTAACTACAGAAATATTGCCTTTGACCTTGAACCCAGAAACTGATAGTTGTTACGTGTGGAACTCATGCATTTCTAAATGTTAGTCTATAATATTACTTGACTTTGTTGATTTATCGTATTCATGTTGAATAGACACCATGTCCAAACTAAGTAAGTATGCGACCAATTTGAAAATCGAATTCATTGTTGAATTTGGGGTGGGGTCTGGTAGTGGTGATGAATCATGTTACATGAGATCTTCACATCCTCTCTCCCATATCATCATGATCTGCGAGCTACGTCTATCGTCGTTCCATCAATCTGGACCCATGACTACGATGACTGACGACAGGCGACTGATGTGTAATACGACAAAACTTGACATCCATCATTTGTCACCTTTGAACTTTCTGTTAGATATATTCATGTGATCATGTGAACCGTTTCTTTCCAAAATATATCAACTCACCCTGAGTCTACCTACATACAAACAAACATCCATACAATTTCAGAGTCCAACAAGTCTACAGACCTTCTTTTTCGACTTTTTCGCCGCACTCTCAATTTCAACTCTTTGTCATTGGTGACTGACTCGCCTAGTTCTGGTTTTCTGAACGAGAACTACCTGCACATCTGGCTGAATGTTGGTGATACTGGACCGGATCAAGCAACGATGAGGGGCAGCTTACGGACCATGTTCGCCAGTCGATCTGATTTTGCTGGGATGCTATTCCTGTCGGCTGGATGTTTGAAACACCAATACCACCTTATCACTGGATCGCAACTCAAGTTAGTGGATTTCATTTTGAAAACCATTGGCAAAAAGATGAAGTACTTTAGCTCCCTAGCCACCATGAGTCACACATGGAGGGCTTACATGAAAAAAATGAGATCTACCTGGGTCACCCTACACCATGGAACGCCGACTGAGCGCAACAAGTTCATTCTCTACAAAACGCCACCACTGGCAATAGCTGGTCGATGGGCTTCTATAGATGGTAACTTAGCGGAGTTGCTTCATAATTCTTTATTATGTGTTACTTTGCTTTGGTTACCATTGGATCACCAGTTCAATATGTCATTATCAACACCAACCTATCAACTTCCGACCGACAGTCTTAAAAAATAAGAATCAGTGAGAACAGTTGACACTTAATTTCACTGGCCCATGTGTCATGTGTATTAGCTTTTCAATATATAACACATTCTATGTATATATTATATATTGTGTTTGAATGCCCATTGTTTATTCGTCGCTCAGGTGCGGAACAGTTCTATATGGATGCAGGCTTGCAGAACGTGTCAGAGCTCTTCCTGGCAGCTTTCAGCAACTCTTCTGATGCTGGGTTGGCTGCTATCACTGATGAAGGGAATGATGGTGAAGTTTTAGATGCTCTAGCATTAGATGAGTCGCGACAGTACAAACAAAAGATATCCAAATACATCCGTAGTTCATTGAATTGCGCGAAAAATTCTGTTTTCTTTGCAATTCTACTGATTGGACACAAATGTCGTGAACCTCTGTTGCACCACTATCGGTTTCTTAACCAGAAGCTTACTGATACATCAATGCATCTTGTGGAGTTCGTCAGTACTCACATGGATACAATACAATGTGAATTTGAAGATCTATTGGTATCCATTGGTGTGTGGGCTACACAAGCAGTCGGTACATCGCAATCAATCCCCACATGTGATCCTATGACTGAAGTTGATCGGGACTACACACTCTTGGCTGGATTGACAATTCTTCTTCACAATGCGGCTGCATACAATAGACGGGTTCTGAGAGTGTTCAACAGGCAAGAATAAAATTTCTTTCCATTGGAAACTTTCTCTGCCCCATTGATTTAAACAGAAACCATTATGATTTTATTTCGAAACCGTTTGTTTTTCATGTTAACTGTTACGATGAGAATCTTAATTTCTATTTCTATCTTGGAGATGTTGTTTTTCCATGATGTTTCTGTTTCTATGATAATGTTTATCAGTAACACCATACTTACCTAGCCTCATGTTCATGATGCATCTGTTCCATACTTTAGTATTCAGTATATTCAGTATATATGTGAACTTTGTTGTTCACAGTCCACAGTCTCACAGTGTTCACTGAATGAACTATGTTGCAGGTGGCCCTGGCCACTTTTTAGATTGATGCGACCTCCGCTCAAAACGCCAATCGCAGATCGCATTGGCATCGCCAGGGCTCTCCTGGAGACATCGGATGACAAACTAGAACATTTCACCAAAGTCATCAAACATCGTTGTGAGCCAGAGCTTCACTACATCATACAGACTGGCAAAATTCCGACCGGTAGTCAACTACATTGTATTCTATCGATGGTGTCTATCAATATGAGACTGGATTCTGGATCTTTGGAATCATTGAACAGTATGATCAAATCCAGCATGAGTCTTGCCAACAACACACGTATGTCATTGGAGCTTCTTAGTTCACGAGTGAATTCCAGGAAGACTTGTACATTGATGACAAATGGTTCTACAAAATTGAAGGATGTGAAACCAGTGATGGAATCGCTAGCTGCTTCTGCCATGCTGCATCAAGGTTCTGACAAGACGATCCTGGAAGACGCTTTTCGTTGGACGCCTCCAGCACCTGTACGGGATATGGTTGCAAACCAACCCATTCTTTATGACCCTGGTTCACAACATTCTGATTCAGAGAAATGGGCTTTCAAATTTCACAGAAAATTGATGGGTTGTTTGAATGATGCAAAGAAACGCGTTGACAACACACAAATTCTTCAGTGTATTGGGTTGTCCTACGAGGGGACTCCTAATGATGACCTACGTGTGTTTTTAGTGGCTGAACTCACCGGATTGACGTGTCAACTGCTACCATTGCAAACATCTGCGGGTTATACGACATGTACTGATGCAATTGGCGAGGTTATTTTTATACCCAAATCTCTTCAGTTCAAGAATTCAGTTGAAACGCTAGCATCATTACAGCAACGTTTGAAGGAACACAAAAACTCCAAGGTCATTGTCAGTTTGTTGTCGGTGTCTCTTCACGGTTTGGGTGTGGAAAATGGTGACCTACCATCGGTGAAAATTACATCAGCTACTGATTTGTTCCGGATATCATTTCGGAAACCATATGAAAAGAAATCATTGAATACACATGAAACAATGGAAGGGGATGACAACGGTGGTGATGGTGACAACGATGGTATGTATGCACTCGAAGATGAAGATGGTGATGATGATGGTGATGATGATGATGTCGATGGTAATGATCCTGACTCACGTGAAGTTCAACGCCAGTTGGATAAACATGAAGCTGCTTTGTTTCTTGGCCATCCATAATTACGACCATGACAATTAAGATGTTTGTATGGTAACAGTTGGTATTTAATATTTACGAGTGTTCAGTCTCAGTTGATATCACTGTCCAATGTTAGATGTTTCAAAGATTGGGACTGGCAGCGTTGGAGTAATTTTTTGAATGTTTGAGTTAACCAAAAATAGTTTTGACCATTTTTAACCGATACGTACTCCATGCAATCATGTGCCTCATATGAAATGTAGCTGTGTCAAGTTGTTCAATTTGTTCAAGTTGCTCAAGTATATAGATCCCACAAATTAACATCACGTCAGTCAAGTCAATTCAAGTCAAGGCTGTTTGGTGAAGACGATGATTTGGATTTAGATGAGAACACTGGTGCCCCCACTGATACCAATGCCAAAACATCTAGTGATGATGACAATGACAATCTTCTATCTACATCGGTACAAAAGGATTTCCAAGAGCTCGAACGTCTCAACACCATTTTCATCGCCACGGCTGCAGACGAGCTACATACATCCGAAGTCTACATGCAGGCAACGCAGGCACGTACTGGTGATCGAGGCATTACAACACCTAACAATGGGCGTGGTGAAGGTGTTGTGGATGTAGGGCCATTCGATGATGAAAGTCTGGAAGATGCTCTTGAAAGATTTATGAACCATCATTGTGATTGTGATTCAGAAAACGTACATCACAACGACTCCGGCAATGGTCATGATGATATGGATCTGGATCATGATCATAGGGAATCTCCTTCTCCTGGTTTGCTGAAGCCGAAGGCACTGTATTCAGTGTTTGTGTGTGCAATGGTGTTGGGTCATGATGACAATTAGTATGTCATAAATACTTTATCATGTTTGTTTTGGTTCCGACGAGTTTGCATGGTAATGTTTTTCAATTACATGATTATCTCAATAGATACACAACGACGATACTAAACATATGACTTTATCATTTCATATGTTTAGTGTATGGTTTGCGCATATTTGTTTTGCATACGTACATGTTCATGTGATTCAAGAAATGAAACTTGACAGGTAGGAACATTTACCTAGTTGGAGCAATTACGACAATCCTCATCACTTTCCTCATCTTACTTCAGTATTCAAATCCAAATCATAGTTCCCAGGTAAATGTGAGCTTGTCAACATCTTCCAAGAACGTCATCTTGACGAATTGGCACGATGCAGTCAAGAAATCGCTGGACTCTATTGCGAAACAGATTAGTCATGCTTCTTTTCATATGTATGATCCTACACATCCAGAGCGATGCTTGAACCACGACTGTTCCCTCCTATGTCACTATGAATCATGGGATGGTGATGCTGCCAGTTCTCATGCAGAAGCCGAAACTTATGATTCATTAGACGTATGTTTTGTCAGTTGGACAATGCCATTGAAACATAGACAGGGTCGGAAAGTTTCATTGGATGATTGCAATTCTATCATATACCCAAGCCACTTCATCGAGAAACAGCGCTTTGACAACACCTTGATGATTCTACCATCAGTTGAAGCCCGAGTTCGAAAACAAAAACGCGAACACATTGATGATTGGATTTTTAGATTGTATGAGATGTTTTCAGTAGCAGTTGATGAAGGCCAACCTATTTCATTTTCACCAACATCCCTTTTTGATACAGCCCAGTGTCTCGCATGTTCGCTCCACCACCCTACGACTCCACATGCCAGCCTGGATGTACGTAGGTGTGGGTTTTGTTTGCAACACTTTCATGATGAGTGCTCCAAACAGATGGAAGCACACATAGACATGTTCAGACAGAACGTTGAAATTCAATTTCCCAAACACTATGACATCGAACCTGGGGACCTTCCTGTCTACGTGTTGAAGCTCAGCAATGACTTAGTCGTGGATTTATCATTTTTCTGTTTTCCAGCGCACTTCCCCAAAACAGGGTATCAGTAGTCAGAAAATATGTTGGCAGACTGTTCATGGTACTGCACTGTACAGGCACATATGTTTTCAAAAAAATGTAAATTGAAATACTAGTTGTCGTTCAAAGCATTAACTCTTATCGCAAAATGCAACGAACCCATAGCCATTACCCATTATCATGTTTACTGTTTCATACTCCCAGACATTGCAAAATATTGTAAATAACAAACATCGACATCGACATCGACTTTTTGATGACAACAACGATAAACCAGTTACATAGTCGACCTCTTCATCATCCCATCCCAATCTGGGTACATTTTGCCACCATTGCCAAGATTCTAAGATCCGGTGTGAAGCGAAATCAAAACCAATCACCCAGGCTGACGACACCTGCCGATGGTGATGATCAGGGTTGCTCTTTGCGGAGCATCTTTTCGGGTGGACATGGACTGGGTGATACAATCGCTGCGGACTCACGATTGGCCGTAGCGAAAAATTTCTTTGAACAGAATCATGGCTAGTAACAGATGATGGTTAAATCATACAATGATTGCTCTTGACTCTTCTATTCTATCACGGTGTTTATGGTCCATTGTTTGATGACGGTGACAAGTCAAACAAAGGAATGTGTACTGTCAACTGCCATTGTATATATCTTTTAAACTCTGGGGATTGCTTCTATGACATGCATAAATCGGCTTCTACACATGTTTGCATCATTGGACTCTGAGGAGTGCAATCGACCAGAAGCTTTTGGAGTTGCGATCAGCAACTTCGTCTGTCTGCCTATGTCATTGCTGCAAGTGGCTCCTCAGTCATGGATGGGACTGACACTTGTCGATTCAAACTTGGACTATGTCAGACTATGTCCTACTCTGGGTTCACCCATGCAGTGAAGATAGGATGTGAAATGATGAATGAAGAATCACACTGATGTACAGACTATACAAATTTCATCATTACATCATCAGTATCGTTCGGATTACGGTTGTTAGTTGTTTGCAAACACATTCTTACTCTATGCGCATTCGTAAGTACATCACCGTGGAAACATCTGAGCCAATGTGCCAATTGCGCCAATGATGTTGAGTGAATGTTGTTGTATATGTATTTTGTGGAAGTCTCAACATAACATCGTTTCAGACTTGTCAAAGCTCAGAATATTAGACACTGCCCAGCAACTGTTGCCGTTGCCACAGCCCGGCAAAGGAAATCGCCAGCGTCAGCCAACGTTTGCATCTGCCTGATTAAATTACGTACGGCTTCCCAGGTACGAATGGATCAACCCGTACTGCTAGTGTACTGGTGTGTTTTGATCAATATGCTTATATTCCAAATTTTGTTGTTGTGTTTTTGAATACTAGTCGAATCAATCTGTCAATTTCGATCATCCTGGAATGAGATTGAAAGATGCTTACCAAATGTTCATAATGTTCATCGTACCCACTGTTTACCGAATAAATATGTGGTCATGTGACAAGTGGTACGAAAAGAATTTATTATTCAAAATTGGTTTGGAGTACGGCTTTTTGCGATTATATGATAAGATATGAATAACGTATGACATTGACGACAATAGTTTTGATGATCAGTAATCAGACATCATACCTTTGACGTTATCTTACGTAGCCTTGGTTTCATCTTGCAGCCATTTTGGCAAAAAGTCCAAACGTCAGCAGTTGTTCCGATTGTTGAAATTGTGACGGTTCACTGAAGTTCACTGTCACTCCACTTGTGACTTGTGTGCCATGTCATCAATTCCAATCGACGTTAAGCAGGAACGGATTGCAATGAAGATCGAATGGCGAAGACAGGTAGAAGAGTATATGGGCGACCCATCACCAGAAGCTCAAGAAATCCTCAATTCACTATTTGTGTCAGCTCCGGAGAACAAGTCAAACCTGTCAAGAATTCCTCGTATGATTTCCGACAAGAACTTTGCTGATGATGATGACTCTGACAGTGACAACAAGGTCGAGATCAAGTCAATTTTGAGAAAACCAAATGAATCTCGTGTGACATTAAATTCACATTTTCCGGGGATGAAGCCACCCCCATGGAATGCAGCCATTTCAGGCCATGCATTGCCTCGTCCGGTTGCTACACCTCTAAGGGGGATGAAAGCGCCACCATCGAATGCAGATTCAAATGTTTCAGCCAGTAATGGTCGATCCCGTTCGCCGACGCTTCGTCGTCCTAAGAAGATCAGGTTTGGTGCCGTGACTGTGGCGTACCACATAGCTTTTGGAAAACAAAACCCAACGCCAGAACGTGATTCCATTCATGCTGCGGTGAAGGCAGGAATGAATCCTTTCGCAACCTTACCTGATGAGTATATGCAACGGTTTCGATCATGATTGGATCAGAAATAACATCATCATCATGATCATGTAGGTTCAAAGCTCAGAACATCAAATCTATTGAAAGAAAGCTTTTGAGATACGACGCAATCTTGCAACGTGATGATGTCATGATGTGATGATATAATTAAATTAGTTGAAATTGCTACACTCCAGACTGCAATGCAGTCACGTCAGGAGTATGACAGCCTTGCGATAGCCATGTCAGTGTGCTGAAACAGCATTACGAAAAAAGCAAACACCGCGGGGTGACATGGTGACAAACACCTATAATATATTCTACATCTATATACTATATACATATACATATGTGCCCATGTTCACAAACATTCGCAACCATTCAATATAGAATGATGTTGTTAATGATTAGATGAGTTGCTGTCACAAAATAGTCAACAATGAAACCATTAGGTTGTTTAAATTGATATACTTGCCTGTCAGGGATTTTGTTTCGTACCTCACAAACTATCCATCATCAACTTCAACCAATGTTCAACGAACGTTTGTTTGACATACAATTATACATTGTAGATGATCATAAGATATATGAACATACCGCTGCACAACCATACATTAATATATTGAAAACTTATATATGATATTTTAAGCTAGGAAATCATAGAGGCTTAGGGTAGCATAGTGTAGAGTAGATAGTCTATAGTGCTTAGGCTAGCCTAGGGTAGGAGGGTTTAGGGGTTGGATAGCCTAGGGTAGGGGGCCCTAGGGGTAGGATGGGCCTAGGGTAGGTGGCCCTAGGGGTAGGATGGGCCTAGGGCCGCCAGGATAGCCTAGGGTA
>DF240168.1:116349-133677 GCA_000507305.1 Breviolum minutum Mf 1.05b.01
TAGGGTAGGAGGGTTTAGGGGTAGGATAGCCTAGGGTAGGGGGCCCTAGGTAGGATGGCTAGGGTAGAAGACCATAGGGAATGTGATAGAACAACTAGAGGGAGCCATCATGATCTCAATGTCTGAGGCCAGATGCCGTGGAGTTGACAGTGAACATCACTGTGGGGAAACACAGACTTGACGGTATGATGATGACGATGATGAGGACGATGCTGATGATTATGATTATGACTAGGATATATTTCGATCATGTTTTTGATGATGATGATGATCATGATGATCATTATGATGATGACGATGATGACGATGACGATGATGATGACGACGACCATGACGACGATGATGATGATGATGATGATGATGACGATGATGATGATTATGATTTCATGCAATTGATTAATTGCGGTTGATGTGTTTTGAATGCTGATTGATTTATTTGTTTTATCATGATGATGTTGATATTGATGATGATAATGATGATGCTTTTTTAGTTACCACACACCACTTTGAAACATCTCAGCAAAGTGGTTCAAACAAACATGTTCAGCAAGACCATCCTGGTAAATGTCGTGTCAAAAATACGTTTAAACACATATTGACTCGACATACAGTGTTGATCGATAAATATATTCACATACATTTATCATCAAAGAATCAAATACTATGTGGCAAACGGTTTCCGTTTATCAGTGTGTCATTCTGCTCGTTTCAGAAAGAGCCATGTCAGATGCTGACGCGCAGCGATTCGTTATCATGAAGGCAGACCATGATGAACTGCCATCGATCGACACCAACCGTTTGGTCATCCTCAGGAATTTGGGTGAGTCTAAAAAATAAAAGTGTATTTAAGGAAGCTCTTGTTCAACGACAGTTTTGTTTGTTTCAATCATGTTGATATTTGATATATTTGTTGATCAACCGACAAACACACAACCTACGAAGGACTACACCAGTTCCTAGCAAATCCAGCCTTGAGAACATTGTCATTCTGAACAAGATCGAGAAAAACTTCGTTATTCTTGGATTTGCGGTGTCAGGAACATGCCTAAGCGTATTTGATGGCAAGAACAGCTTATTTGATTCAATGCCTGCATATGTCAAAGGCCGTCATCCTGATCACAAGTCAATGTTTTCAAAGATGGGGGTGGATCGCAATAGCACACAGAAGCTCTTTGCCATAGTCCTTGAAGCGTACAAACCCAAAGGTCCAAACAATTTCGACATAGCTGATCGTAAAATCCGGGTGGGGTATGGAACAGCCAAGGTTTCATTGGCACCAAGAGATACTAGTGCACGAAATGTTGCAAACATGTTCAAAATTGCTACTCCAAGTTCAAAACAAACAACCGATGTGAAACAAACGGAATCTCAACAAGAAGTTCCTGCTGATCAACCAAATGCTGAACATCAAGATGTTAATGATGCGGCTGTGACTTCTACTCGTACGGACTTGCAACCATCCACTTCAGTGCTGTGGCTTATGTATCAGTATTGCATATTTTAATGAATTGGTGTTGTAGGTAAGCGTCAATATTCATCATGTACAGTTCAAACCTCATATGTTATACCCACATCCGTCACGTCCGTAGATCGCCATTGCCAAGGCACAATCTGATGACAGCGTTGTCCAGCAGGATCCTATCACTGCGCCGACGGATGCCTCAGCGGGCAACACAAATGAGAAGGATTCTTTGGAGGGTGTACGTGATCCAATGGTAAATCAATCTTTGGAGGCTATGGAGTTGGAGTCAAAGCAGTTGATATCATCACCGGCTAGACCACCCAAAGCAATCTGGAATGAGGTATTATCGCAATCACCCTGTTTGAGTCAATCGCCAACAAAGTATCCAGGCTTAGTTTATCATATCCAACTTTTTTAGAATCGAAATCTATCGAATTTTCAACTTCTGTTGATTATGCTTATCTTTACATATGTCACCTTGCGTTTCATGTAAGGTCAGATGGTGGTACTTCGGCCATCAATCCATCTATTGATTTGGAGTCTGCACACAGCACACTGATCATAGTTTGGCATTTTTCCTTTTCGTGTATTGCAGGATCGCCGGGGATTTATGTATTTATGTTTTTTGTATTAAGATTGATACTGAGAAGACTACATACAAAAACAAAACTTCGTTTTATCAACCATATATGATATTAGTTGATATTATATATATATATATATTGTTTATGTCTTGTATTTGTAAACTTGTCGACAGCCGACAACGTGTGAACTGGAATTGAGGATGGCCTGAATTCTTTCTTTCACGCCTACTGGAGAAACAAGTGAGTCCTTCTAGCAGCGATCTAAGCGCACTTGATGTGAACACCCGGCTGTACTTGAACAACTTGATTCGACGTATGGAACTAAGTACGTACAGTACAGCATTCAGCGGTGTAGATTCTCCTGGTACTGCTTTTGCCCAATTGCGAGCGGCAACGTCAGCTGTGATGGGAAAACAAATATCACACCCTCAACACCTACATGCTGTAGTCACTTGATGATTGAGATATTGAGCAACGCAATGTTTGTTTGTATGCTATTGTTTGTGCATTTTCTTTTCCAAATAGGTCTCCCTTAGTGATAGTGATATTATTTTTTAAAAACTTATTTTGAAACTGTTTCAAAAAATTCATTCACCATGCTGATCTACCACAGGAGTGGGACAATGCAGCCGCAACGGAACTAGACAGTCATCCTCACCCACCACAATGTCGTTTCAAGGATATTGCGGGCTTTCTCAAGTCTAGTATCAAATATATAATCAGTGATCTTCAATCTGCTGATCGATTGTTACAAGACCTTGTGCCATTGATGCTGAACGACAAGGCAGTCAACACGCAACTTGTTTTGAGTGATTTCAATTTTTGTAACATTATGTGCATTCAACTATTTATCATACAGTTTACTCTTCAGAAATGAACTATACCACTCTTCACCGCGCCTTCATCCTGCTGCCAACTTGAGTGAACACATAAATGCCATATTCTCGCCACTGCCCAGGTACGCTTGGTGCGAAACTCACAAAAAGATGTGCGACACATCCTCAGCAGTTGCAATGATGAACATCGCTGGCGTGGTGTGCGTGGCCCATTCATCTATGGGGGCACAGGAAAGGGAGAAAGCATTATCATTCGCCCACTTCATAATCTGGTGTGGAATCAGACGGTTGTTACAAGAGCCAATTTTGATCCACGAATGTGTTGATACATTCCCCCGTGACATTATAGAAGAACTTTTGCCAATGTACGACTGGTCTTGGTCACTTGTGTCCCCACACCAACACGGTTGGCCCATCAAAAGGCTGCGACAGTGGGCTGTCGCACGGCACAAGGTTAAGACCCTTGCATATTCAACGATGTTAAACATATTCACGAGTATGTTCACACGTCAGAAGACATGTGACTGGCAGATCTTCTTTTGGGAGAATCTCAACAGCATTCAACGTGCAAGATTGTATTCAAATTATTTTAATTATCGATTGTTTAGAATGTTTGATATCCAGTGCCTAGATCCCAACAATCCAAACACATCTAGCCGATAATTCATACCACATTCAAATGTGGTCTTTCACTTTGATTTTTTATTCGTAGTTTTTGCATATTGATTTGGGAATGCAACTTGATCACCCAATGACGGCTGTCATTTTGAATGTCGGTTTGTTTAATTTAAACATATATACTACAACTACAACACCATAGTATACTTCAACTTGCCAATACTAACTTAGCCCAGGAACGACGACAATGAATCACTGCAAGCTGAAGTCGATTGGGCTGCAACCCGTCCAGAGTCTTTGTGGACATCACCTGATCCAGATGGTCATGGGGGTGTTGCCGCAACGCCACCACAAGTCGTTGATGGTATGCAATACGCTTTCGAATCAGTGTTGACTAAGTGTGAATCGAGCTTCTACCAGAGATATCAACAGCTCTATCCTGGGTTGGTCTACTCCCTCAATCAAGATCCCAATGAAAAAGCAATGAAACCAAATGGGAAGGTTGGGTTTTGGGTTGGGTTGGGGTATGTATAATGCTTTTGTTTCCAATCCCGAAATTGTAAATGTAGTAACTGATATTTGTTTATTTGTGTCATATACATACTGGTTACTCAACGTGTTTGTACGTTAAAAAAATTTCATACGATACAACGTTACACTTTACGCCGGTACACTGTACACCTGAAAGCCTGAAAGAAACTACATCAATATATTTAACAAACAGATGGCTTTCACTTATGTCAGGACATGTGCACCGTGATCGCTTCTGTGAACCTGATGATGTCTTCAGTGCATCATCGGTGGTTGACAATGAGGGAAACATTGACATTACAAGGATTTCCAAGTGATGCGAAGTACACCTACAATACCCCATGTTCTTCATATGCCCTTCGTACTCATCTGGCTAATCAGGGTCGTTCTTATACACCATGGCCTAGTCGTCGACAACTTTGCCATCAAACAGGAAATTCGATGCATGTGACAGTGAGTGGTTTGGTTTTGCTATTCTGTTTGACACAAGTTGAAATCGACAATGATCTGTTGGCACTACAAGAATTCCAACGGAAACGTCGTTTTGTTCCAAATGTGACGTTGATGGGTGAACAGTCATCATCATCGTCCAAGCGAGCGAAGCTTTGAATCAGTCAATGTAGAGACACACATTGCTGCGACATGGGTATGGTCCGCTGTGGTATGGATCTGAATGTATCTGTACAAGTTGTAACAGTATGTCACAGTTATTACGGAAAAGGTTTTTAAAGATGTTAAATCTAATGTTACTAATGTTTTGTTTCTACAATCTTGTTACATTATTCGGGTTACGGTTACGATTCAATTTACATTATGTGTTTGACATTGACTATCCACAGCCATCCATGCCAATCCGTCGCATCCGTAAGACCAATATATTCAGCATCCACCATCCACGGTGGCAGGATGATGCCAACGGCATGTGTGGTTTGTGCCGTGTGTGATGATGATGTCACTCTTGCCACTGAGCAACGGGTGCACACATATACTAAGATTCCACCAATCGACTTGCTAGGGAAAATATTTTGATCGTGCCTGATTTTCTTTTCCCAATCAGAGTGTCAAAGAGTCAAAGATTCCGAGAATTAGATGTTATTATTTAGGATGACATAAACTATATGTACGTATACCGTATAATACAGGTATATGATATATGTAGTATATGTAGTAGAACAAGAAAGATCTAATATCTGAACACTTCAAGATGACTCATGCACTTGTGGTTGGTGTCACGTTGGCCCTTGTATTGGTTGTGATCGAATTTGTCGAATGAGATAGTCACTTCAATTTCATTTCACAACGCGAGTCAAGATGTTAGACTGGAACTTCGTCAAACATGTTGCATGTTTGCAACATAGCCATTTTTGGTTGTTAGTTTTGACCGACGTGTAGACTTGTCCATTTTGGTAAACACTTGTGGGGTGGCCACACCAACGTGGTTTCNTATTATTTAGGATGACATAAACTATATGTACGTATACCGTATAATACAGGTATATGATATATGTAGTATATGTAGTAGAACAAGAAAGATCTAATATCTGAACACTTCAAGATGACTCATGCACTTGTGGTTGGTGTCACGTTGGCCCTTGTATTGGTTGTGATCGAATTTGTCGAATGAGATAGTCACTTCAATTTCATTTCACAACGCGAGTCAAGATGTTAGACTGGAACTTCGTCAAACATGTTGCATGTTTGCAACATAGCCATTTTTGGTTGTTAGTTTTGACCGACGTGTAGACTTGTCCATTTTGGTAAACACTTGTGGGGTGGCCACACCAACGTGGTTTCGTCATGGAGTTGTCAGCCGGTAGTGGTGGTGTGAATGCGGACTTTGGCAAACAGCCCGGGTCTAGGAGTACCATCGATATATATGATCCATCTTTGTCCATCAAGGATATCTTTGGTGATTTGAATGGTGGGGCATTGTTGGACGCCATTTTTGTCAAGTACCAGCTTGGTCCAAAAACGAGGGTGAAATTCTTCTTGGATTGCAACACCCCAGACAATGATTTGTCACCTTTCCATGGTAGAAAACCTGCAATTGTTCGTCATGCTTTCAATCAGCGGCGTCATTTGGGGGTTAAGCGTGCCTATGTGAAGAGCTGCCAGGGCCGTGGGATATGTGAGGGGGTGAGGGGTGAGTGTTGGCTCACAGAACCAGCCCAAGATGCAATGGGGAACCAATCAGGTCCCTATGGTGCACTGTCCTTTGGTTCGCTGTGCGAGGCCTTTTACACTGCACTTCCCGCTGAGCCATCCAATGAGCATTTGCTGAGGACATTGGCACGTGGTATTGAAGCTCGAGTTTTTCATCACAAGATGCCCGAGTCAGTGTGCAAATTCTTGGTGAAATTCCACAACAAGTTTCATGGTGGTGCAGGTGTGTCCTTCGTTGAACTTATGAACACAGTCCCGGATGTTTCTCAACTAAACTTTGTCTATGGCCCATTCAATTTGAATGCAAAGCCTTTGTGACAGTGACAGTCTCAGTGATAAAGTTTTTTCAAGCATCTATTAGTTTTGTCAAGAACTCAACGACCTGTTTCTTTGTTCTAAGTTCAGCCAGCATGTGCACGCCCTAGGTTGAACATGGGCTCACTAGGTTCAAGAACGAGAATTGCATTACATGGCAGACAAAGGAATACGAGAGCAAGTGTATCTTGGCATGTAACTCACTAGTCAGTACTTATACTAGATACGTTACTAGAGACACTGATCATATCATTGCATCACTGTAATACTTCAATCGGAACCAGCCAAATAAAACAAAAAACATCGTACTCGAAGTATCTCGAAGTACTCGATGCATGATTCACATACATCTTACCTTTTACTAACGTTTTTAAATTTTGTTTCAAGTGGATTCTTGAAATCATAGGTGCTGCATGGCTCCGTCAGCATCCTGACTGGGGAGAAACATTCAGCGAATGGAAGTTGTTCGAGTTTGCTCGTGCATCTTTCAACCTGTTTCAAAAGAAGTTAGGATGCTGGCAAGCTTTTGAAATGACTATGGCTGAGAGCTGCGATTATGCAAACCCGAAGATCGTAAACTCCATCGTCCTGCAGTGCATTGTTCATTGCACACAGGCTGTTGTGACCAATATTTGGGATGGCATGAACCAAGCTGACCTACAGATGGTTGTGCTTGAGCTTACCAAGTTATGCGTTACTTGCTTCGTTTCTGGTTGATTCATTGATTGATTTTCTTTCTGATCAATTTTTGTTGTTTTGATATTTGAACAATTTTCGTTCTTGAACCATTGAACCACCAATCAGAGTCATCAGTCATATTTTCGTATCAAATCATGTCACTGCCAAAAACATAAATCCAATACGATAATGGTTCAGAAACATACACACGTGGACAGTACATATTTTACCTCCCATCATTCATATCCGAGCCGAGGTTCCATTATTGGAGGACACATGTGATGACCATTGGGTATTTGATGCAGCATCGAAGAAACAACTTGTGAACAGACTGTTCACAAACATGAGTGGTTCAGTTGTTTGCTTGGAGAAATCAGAGTCTGGGAAACGCAAAACATCTTCTTCTTCCGCTCCAAAACGAAAAGCAGCAAAGGCAAAGGCAAAAAGTGCAGCAGGATCTACTACTGAGACAGCCCTTCCCCAAGAATCTGGTCTACATGATGTTACTGTCGATTGCCAAAGGGGTGTTCGTCAGAAGGTATGGCTAGATGATTTGGTTGGTTGCGTTGGACATACCATCAGTAGTTTGGAGAAACTACCAGCATTCAAATCGGTAGCCAAAGAAGAGTTTGATGCATTGAAGTGTGACATGATTAGATTTGGCCTCATCTTTTGCTTTCGTCAACAGATTCTTCTACCGGGATCCAATGGCAAGCCTGGGAAACTGTATCGAAAGTGGTCATCTTTGCGTCCAGCCCTTCAATCGTTTGGAGTGGAACAACTTGTGAAGGATAGGATACACCAAAAATGTTTTTGTTGAATTGAAAATCAACTTTCAATAGACTCAGATGTCAGATATGTTTGTATGTTGTACTGTGGTAGTCAGGTAGTAGTGGTTTGGCTTTTGTTTTCTTTTCATTCTTACACATTTTGGTATGGTTGTGTATGAACTTCAAACTTTGGTCCATCCAGTCCCTAACAGGCTTTCAAGATCCAAGTCAGCATGGCTATCTCCGCCGGCAATAGCAGTGGGGATTGTGAACGACAAAGAGGCTCACAGCGTGGTGGCAGTGGTCGTAGTCACTCTTCGGGAATAGACTCTTTGATTGGTAACGCAGAGTCGTCTTTTTCGGATGCAACAATTGAGGCATCAGAGAAATTGAACATGTTCAGCCAATATGTCCGAGAATGGCTAGCATCAGAACCAGTCAATGTCTTGAGATCTGAGCAAAGCATGTCAGACTCTCCAGTAACTGGTCATGCAACATTTGGGCGTATGCGAGCATTGGTGATGATGTCTTGCACTTGTGCGCATGGCCAGCGGTCCATGTGTGCTCTTCATTGTGACTCTCCATGCTTGGCTGATCTGGTCTTTACTATTTCACAAGCAGTTCATCCAGTGTTCAACGATGGGTTCATGTGCTTTGCAAACATCTTTGCAGATGTGACGACTTCAGGACAATGTTGGGGTTCACCAAACTGTCACGGTTTCAGAAATCTGAAATCTACGTACTATTCACCGTACCTTAGTACCTTAATAATAATGCACCAGTATCATTAACATTCAGGCAATCCTTTTCATAACTAGAGAGCGTAACTGAACTTAACTAAATGACTCATGACTAAGACTAATGACTCACAAATCAATACTGCACCACGTATTATGATATAGATGACATTTGCCATTTGCAGTATTAAGACTCAATGACTGACTCACTGAATAAATGAATGGATGTAGAGAAGAACTGACTCAATCACTGACTGATCACTGACTGCCCGCTGGTCACTGATTGATTGATCAGGATGGGGAGATACTGGCCACAAACCACCTGCAGCTGTGACTGAGTTGGGACTTCAACCACGTGATGCTTTGGTTCTTTTGACCATTCGTGCAACTTATGTGGTGCAATTGCTGGTGGCAGTGGTTGAATCAAGTGCAACGTCTTTGAAGAATCTTTTCAAGTCTTTCACCGACCAATCCCAGTTGAAGCTATTGGCAGAGTTAGATGCATGTCTCATCACTGGAGTTGCAAACTTTTGTGATGTATGGACTTCAGCATTAGCGCATTTGAATGAAGAGGCTGCTGGTCAGCTTGACATTGGTAAGATCCTCAAACACCATGAGGTGAAATCCATCACTTCCGATGGCAAGTCTCGCAGTGCCAGTGGAGGGTCATGTGATGGTTTGGATGAAGAAGTCAATCAGACTGATGATGAAATTCGTCAATTCTTCGGCATTAACGAACTCATCACTTTCAAGTTGCATCCTACAAATGGTGTTCTTCCGATTGATGAACAACAATCTCTCATGTGGGCAGTGCAAATGAAACTTCTCTCCCTTGGAAGGCTAGGTGAGACATGTTGTCTTTTGTCTTTTACATTGTTGCATGGGTGTGATTTTATGTTGGCGCAAAACACATATATATATACAAAGATAGTTAATAGTTAAGTTAGGTTCATATATATATATATTATATGTATTTTAAATATATATATATATATATGTAAACTAGTTACTGAAAATTGATTTGGGACCTGGAACCCTTGAGGTGTGCCGAGATGACGTCAAGTGGTGTGAAAACCACGCTCAGGGTAGTGAAAGACTCTGGTGCAAGCGGTAGGGCATCAAAAGCTGAGGTGGAGGTGCTTTACGAAGTACAACCAGATGATGTATGTACTGCCCCTGAAGATGACAATAAGAAGCTGTTCTCATTACCGGCTGACTACAAGTTGATCTTCTTTGGTACTGTGGGACTCTCTTCCAACTTTACTTGTAGTATACATTTGTTTCATCTTTTGGTTTTGAAACTAATGAAGATCCCGTGTCACATGTCTGAGAAGTCAGTGCATTTATCTTCGCGAAAAACATCCAGTAACCGTAACCCATGTTAACATTTTTCAAAATATCTTAGTGATGTATTTGATGTCACTGGTGCCATTGATGTGACATAGAATTTCACATTTTCCGTCACTTGTTTGAATCATTGTTGGCTAAGAAACAAGGAGAGTATGTTGCAGAAGAAGAATCCGGTGGCAATCGTGGAGGTGCTGGAAAAGGACATGGACGTGCATCCACTTCTGGCAAATCCACTTTGCTTTCACCCTTGATCTTGACAAAACAGACAAATGATGTGAATGGCAAACCCGTGGATACTCGATATGGTACAAGCCTTAATTTATCTACCGCAGATTGAAACACACCTCGATCTTTATCAATATCAAATACCAAAAGATTGCCAAAAGATAATTGTACATTATACATGTATCGGATTGTTGTTGCTTTGTTACAGTAAGACTCAGTAAGATTCCATTCCATGGTCAATGGTTCATGGTGAGTCATGGTGAGTGTGATCCATCATCATCATCAGCATCATCATCATCATCATCATCATCATCATCACCATCATCATCATCATCACCATCATCATTTATCATCATCATCATCATCATGACCATCAGGTGGTATTGACTTTGCTGTGCATGGGGATGGCTACAACACAGTCGACAACCCTTTGATCTCCATCGCATGGTTGGTTCTATGTGTGGAGGATAGTTCGCAACGTAGTCCACTGGAGTTTGCGCAAGAAACATGTGATCTTGAACATCACTTCAATGGGGTGACCAACAAGATCAAAATCACATATGGGGTACTTCGCTCAACAGGTGCAACCATGTGCAATGTGAAGCATCTCTCAGGGAAACACTTTGCAATTCTGAAACGTAATTTGATGTTACTTGGTTTTCACAATGAGACTGAAATGTTCGGGGTGTCCATGATTTTGTATCAAGTGATTTCGAATTTTTATTATGTGTTATGTATCTATGGTCCATCGTAACTGATGAACTGATATTTTCTTCCACCACCACCACCACCCCACCACCATCGTCATTGAATTGTCACCCAGGCCTGGCGAGCGTTTCAAGCAGCAGCGAGGAAAGGCTGCAACTCCGGCAGCCCCATGGCCGTGCGTTTTGAGCAAGTTGAAAGTTGGAGGAGTGGCATCAGCTGTGGCTAATGCTCAAATGAATGTTTCCGACAACACTGACAAACTAGCGTTGTCACCTTTGCTTTTGAAGACTCCTAAGGACTGTCAACATTTGGTCAAATGATCAGGTTTTCAGTTTCCAGCATGGCTCAAAGATTCAGGGGGTATCACTGGACCATCAAGTTGAATTTTGATCGAGTGAAGTGATAACACAATGCTACACTGTCTTTAATTGCTTGTCTGTTTTTTCCTGGACCTGAGGTGATTCGTAACTTACCTCATCAACATGATCAACATAAAATCAACATACACATAAACCGAATTGAATTGACCAGTGCCTGGATCAGAGCCGTTGCCTTGCCTTTGTTATTTGCTGTATGGGGTCGATAGCTTTTCAAATGGTAAGGCATGAATATCATGACCATTACATGCTGCCAACAAGTGCAGGCCTATCGATGAATGAAAGACCAAGGATGAAGAACAAAACTAATGTTTCGCCGTGGCTGGTCGCTGGTGACCAATCAGTTTGATCCGTGAATCCTCTGGATGTTTTCCCAACCATTCTAATATGTGTTCATTGAAGTTTTGCCTGTGTCCGTAATAACGTATCATCAAATGATATTGAACAAAAATTGTAGTTGCAAACCTACTCCGCATACAAACTATGCAAGCTTATCAATATAAATCAATTTATGTTGTTCATATCGCGACTTGAGATTCCCGTACCGTTTGGCATGGTTTTACCGTGTAATCCCGAGGTCATTTGCTCTTCATCACCGAAGGTGGTTGTGAGCTCAACGACCCAACGATAAATCACCAACACGGTGATTGATGGATGAATCAATAGATGGAAAAAAGATGATGACGCAATGTCATAGTTTGGCGTTTTTGAAGTTTTTGCAGTATATCCATTGAAATCATCATTCATCATTGATTCTTCATATTTGCATATAGACCTAGGACAGTGATCACTGGACCCTCCTTGGAATCATCATTCTCCACATGAAGGTCTAGGGTAGGTACCCTAGGATGCCATATAGCTATATATATGTATAAGTGTAAAGGCTTCAGTATAGAGAGGCCCAAGCACATGCCTACCCATCTCATCTCCCCAGTAACCCCATCTAAATCATATCAAGCAAAAATCCAATTCATTGGGAAATCTAATCCAAATGCATTATACGCATTCATCAAATTCCAGTCATTCATCCTCAAGTAACCCGAACTGATCCCCCAGAGACTCTGAAGATATGACTGTTTAGTACGGGAATCCCAAAAAATCCACTTCAAAATTCATAGCAACAATTTTGCCCAGAAGAATAAATCCTCCAAATCTCAATCCTCATCCATCCATTCCAAAAAAACATGCAAGGTCCACACATCACTTCCTCTTGATCTACACTCGTTCCACTTTGGCAGAGCAAACCACGCCCGTTGCCTTGAAGTTCTCCGATGCCTTCGCTTCGGTCGCTTGGACCGTGGATGGAAAGGACGCAACGTGGGGCGAGGATTTCCTATATAGTAAAAAAGTGGGACGCCTCAAATTATGACAGTGATTGGAAAATCTATACTTAATACTGATGAAACAAAAAACATTTGTGGTCAACAAGAAGCTCGTGAGGAGAGGTTTTTGTTGGCCCAGATGTTTATGTGTCAAATCATGCGTTGAGAATGCGTAGTTGATGGTTCAGAAACTCCGGCGTTATAAAACTTCTGATCAACCAAAGCGTGAATTGATGCAGGATTCATCCAAGTGCTTATTTCGGCATCAATTTCCCTTCCTCACAACTGCGTTAATGTGTTGTCCGTCCTGCTTGGATCATATGTTAAACAGGCCCTAAGGTTCATCATGTTCCTCGAAGGTTGCTGAAAATTTCCACTTTTCCTTCCCAATATTTTTCCTTCAAAAGAACTGTCCAAAGTCGTATGGTTTCATTTGAGGATCTACCCCCCCAATACAGGTTCACAGTGGCAAATGAGTCGGTTCATGATTTTTTCTTGCCATGCCCTGCTAAAGATGTAGCAATCCTCGTGGTGACGATTGCATCCTGGGTCCATCTGGGTCCAATGGTTTTATGTTTCTTTCCTTCAGCCCGAAACTTGAGAAACACAATGCATAAGCACATTGGAACGAAGTGGCCTGTGACAATGAAAGGTGGAGTTTAGGTGGCATGCAGTAGAAACTCAGAAAATCCCAATTTCGCCTTCAGGTTGAATTCCACCAATTTTCCTTTTGAGTTGTTTAATTTCTATAATATATAAGCCGCTTATATTCGAAAAACACCATTTTTTCCATGGACCCTCCAAGACCAAGGGGAACTTTTTCCTTGGCAGTGCTGAGGTTTCCAACGTAACGATGGAGGATTTTGATTTGGATTTCACCGATCTTGGAGGCGCTAAAAACCAGCCAACATGTGTTGTCGATCGATCATGGGAAATCCAAGGGCATAGCCCCGGTAGCAGTTTACCCCCCCCTCCAAATGCCAGCTTAAAACTCCCAAGAACAACTAAAGGCCGGCAAACAAGGGGGATTATTAACGGACCAATGATGGTTTATAAGGCCTGTAATAAGGCCTTATTTCTCCATGATTCCTATTATGATGTTGGGTCTCAACACAAAAGCGTCCCATGTGTCAATCTGGCATATTGAAAGTTGACGATGTTTCCAGACGAAATTGTATCAAAACTATAGGGAAAAATAGAAAACGCTTACCAAAAAAATCAGGAAACTTGATATGATTCTGACTATTCTCCCCCCGAAAACTAAGACATGGACACCACATATCCGGACATATCCGCATAGTTGAAAGGAAATTCCCTCTTTCAAACCATCAGTTTTAGTTTTCGGAGGTGCATATGTTACCAACAAATCTGAAATTGAAAGGGCCCTAAAAAATGTCCATCAAAAATTCTCCAGATCCAGCCGGTTCCTTAGAAGTTGAGGTCAGCAGAAATCCCCAAAATCCAACAAAAACCTTCCAAAAAGGTGGTTTAGTAAAGGGGGAAATCCGATTCTCAACATTTCCGAAGTTTGGGCACCTTGTTTTCTTAGATATATGGACTACCCTGGAAGTCCAGTGGACCAAACAAAGTAGCTGGTCTTTAGGATGATCCACGAATGCTAAGAATTCCCCCAACCGAAACTGGGTGGTTTCAAATATTTTGTATGTTCACCCCTACTTGGGGAAATGATCAACGTCGATTTTGACTAATATGTTTCAGATGGGTTGAAACCACCACCTAGAAAAAAGGAGGTCAAAGTTTCGTCTTTGGTCTTTGCTTTTCTTGATCCCAACCATCTCCCACAGGCAAACAACCTTAAAAAGATGTTCTTTTCTTAATAACCGTTGGTTTCCCTTAACAAGGCCTTGTTTCTTGGGGTGGTGGGGGGTACTTCAGGGTCACGGGTTAGGCTGACTAACCATGATAAAAGATGTTGTTGATTTTTCACCTTTTTTTTTGTTGGTTGGTGTGCATACGAAATGGTGGTAGTGGCAGTGGGTTTTCCTCAACAGTTCTGCTGACCATCGGAAGGTGTTTTGACTTGGTCTCCAGCTTTGGATGATGAAACATTGGTATCTGATTATGTTGCTTGGATTGTTTTGATTGATGTGGTTGGTTGGTTTGGTTGGTTTGCCTGTGTTTGTGTTTGTGTACGTTTTTTTTTCTTGTTGTTGTTGTTGTTGTTGTTCCGGTGAGTTCCTGTGCCACGCAATACCCTAGTTGAATAAAGTAGTGACATATTTCCTAGCAAATGCACAGCATTGGTTTGTGACGAGATTGCTTCCTTGCCTGTGTCGGACTATACCTGTAGATATATCACCAAACTAAATTGACTGGGGCCTTGATTTATGTATGCAGTAGTATTTTTGTTCAGACTCCGTTTTGCCTGCAGACAACGTGAGTTGATTACGCAGGGATTATGATGGGCTTCTTAGTGATTTAGATAGATTCACCGATTTACCCAATGGGTTGGTTGGTTTGGGTGTATCACACTTACAGCATGCTGGCTTGTCGTTCCTGGGCAAGGCATACGCCCAAGGGATGATGAACTTGTGTACTGTTGATGCATCCTGCACCACCGTTTGGATGTATAAAAACCTGCAAAAAAATGGGATAAACTACCAAACTCAACTGGTTTGCCGGATTTCATCCATCCACAGTAGGAATCCAATCATTCATCAACCCGGATTTCATATGGGATTTGGAACACATATTTATTTGATGGGTTCGATATACTTGGTCACTATTTCTTTGCTTAGATCCTGGTTTGCTACCCTAAAACGTTCTTTTCAAAGCTGTGATTTTCATAAAATCTTGGACCGAGGTTGTCTACTTTGGCTCAGCTGCTCCTTGGGCGGGAAAACGAATTGGGGAAACTTATTTTTCGTAGAATCCAACCACGCTGAAAAGAAATCTGGAAAGCAAAAATGGCTTTGAAAATATGTTAGGACTGGTGAAATGTTGCAAGTAGTTGAAGGAGTAACTGTTTAAAACCATAGATTGAGTCTTTGGGATGACGATGCATACAGTATCTCCGTGTTATATCTGAAGATTTTCTTCATAATCACCTAGAAAATCCAGAAAGTTCTTTCATCTCATGGCAATTATATCCTCCAACCTTTACCATGGTTAGAGTCTTACATGTGTCCAAATCCAAGGCGATGACGCGGAATGGATCATTTATGTGTTCTCAGGTTTGGGGATGTCAGCGTCAATGGTTGAGGGAATGTCAGGGATGCTGCGGCTGGGAGAGTGACTACCCGACGAGCTCAAGATGCTTAAAACCTGGGAAATGTCGTCTAGGTTTCATATTGTTGGCGAACCAATTGAGTTCATAAATGCCGATTTTCTTATGAGTTCAATCAGTTGGCTCTGGAAGTATGGCTGGTAGATAGGATTTGTGGGACATGTATGGTACTTGTGTTTTGCATGGCTTGGTGTATATTAGACCTTAATTTGCCATGCTGGTAATAAGGTATCAGATAAATGCATCCTGTACTACATGTACGGATATTTGGGTATGAATTGGTCTATTTTATATCATCAATCATTGAAAGGTTAGCAGTGGGTAAGTGTTTTTGGTACCAGATATTTTCTCCAACTCACCTGATTCTGAATGAATGTGGTTTGACGTTCAGTGGTTTGGAATTGTGAGACTCCGTGATCAGAGGGGTATATACACTCCCTAAAACTAACAGCCAAAGCACTTGAAAATAGGCCGAAACTTTGGTAGTTTATCCCATTCTTTACCTCCTTGTTTATACATCCAAACGGTGGTTGGGAATGGGATTTCTGAAGCATCAACTGTATGTTAGTTTCGGGGAGGGTGGCCTTTTCACCAATCTGAATCATACAGTTAGGTGATCAATAAATACCCTCCCTGAAATTAACATACTAGTAGCACCTGAAATATTGGGGTTGGAAGATGAGTTTCCTTTTACAAAGGCCTCCGGCCAGGTGTTATGTTAGTTTTGGGGAGTGTAACTAGGTGGTTGTTTCAAACATGTTTTACTTTTCACCCGATCCCTGGGGTTTCATGATGCAATTTGACGGTTCGCATATGTTTTCAATGGGTTGGTGAAAAAACCACTGACCAGATAAAGTATCTTGAAGGCAGGTGATCACTGACAGAAATCAAACGTCTTAATACAGCCAAGTTCTTCACAATAGATTGATGTAGATTGAATAAGGCGGCCTGTTGAACACCAATATTTCACCTATTTGGTGTGTTCTCAAACACCAAAAATAGTGTTTTTTCACATTCAGAATATTCAAAAAGCCACCCCCAAGTAACACTCTCACTTCTGGTGTGCCAGTGACCTGCACGTTTCGAGAAATCCACCAGGAGAACGAAACCAGCGACATCGTTTCCACGGCCCCGTGGTGCAAGTCTTTATACTTTGGCATGGTGCCCGTTGGAACAGCCACTTGGACCCAAAAGCAATAAAAAAAAACGGCGACGGGGGCTGTTTGGGGGGAATGATCAGCAGGTATACCAGTGATGCAGCATGTGTATTGATATGATCAAAGGAAGTTTAGTGGCAAACTTCCGATATACGAACTTTTGGGTAGCCTGACAGGAAAAGTAGTCCTAGCAATAGTAGTCGTAGCAGTAGTAGTCGTAGCAGTGGTAGTCCTAGTAGTAGTAGTCC